>SZWC01003540.1:84949-119858 GCA_023375785.1 Penium margaritaceum
CAAACAACCATTCATACATGGGGAGTGAGTGTGATGTGGTAACATGGGTGCCCGCAAGTCGCTGACCTGGCGACTTCGGCATGGAGGTTGTTTCTGGGAGCTGAAGCTCCATGGGTGCTGCCCAGCCCCCTTCTGGTAGTGCTGCTACAGGCTGCTACGACTCGGCTGTCTCTGAGTAGGCATGCTACGTCCGTGCTGGTGCCGGAACAGGGACGACCGAGGTCGGTGGCATGTAGAAGGGACCCTGGTACACGGGTGGTGGCCCCTGATGCAGCGGCGCACTCACCAACCGTTGAAGTAAGGGTGGTCCGTAGGTCATTCTGCCAAAGGGTGTAGGTGTTCAGATTCCAGCGGTGGTAAAGGTAGCCCACGTTGGTGGTGGCAGATG
Source organism: Penium margaritaceum (assembly GCA_023375785.1). NCBI lineage: Eukaryota > Viridiplantae > Streptophyta > Zygnematophyceae > Desmidiales > Peniaceae > Penium > Penium margaritaceum. The sequence goes on from SZWC01003540.1 coordinate 85,338, forward strand.
ACGCCCAAACTGCAGACGAGTCACCATAGTACAGACCTGCTGATGTTATTGCTGCTGCTGCTGCTGCTGCTTGGATTTTGTCGTGATGTGTTGCAGTTCAGGACATGCACGCCAGAAGTGGTCATGCTGGCCGCAGTAGTTACAGGTGCATCCTCTTGCACCCTCACCACGACCACGTCCTCTGCTTGACTGAGCTCCTCTTCCTCCACTGCCCCAGCCGCCTCCACCTAACTGGACGCCTCTTCCTCCACTGCCCCAGCTTCCTCCTCCTCTGCCTCCAGCGTGAACAGCTCCAGAGGATGTGCTCAATGGGGACTGATGCACAAAGGCACTTGGAGTCAAGGTGTTTGCCTCTCATGCCTCACCACAAGGGATGTCCTCGTAGTGGCGCAGCTCCTCAAAGACCTCCGCAAGATTGTTGCTCTCAATGTTTGTCACGCGAAGACACCGCAATAGCCCTTGCCAAAACTCCCTGTATGGCTCACTAAGATGTAGAAGGACTGGGTCGAGCCATTTGAGGATGGAGCAGAGTGCCCCAAGTCCGAGGATGCGGTGACGGAGATTGATAGCCTCATCCCAGTACTTAGCAATCGGGGCCCCTGGCTTTGGGTAAGAACCCCGGAGTCTCTCGCGTAGTGAGATCACTAGCGCCATTCCTCGTTCTTCATGGCATGTAGCAAAAAAATGCTAAGCCTCATGCGGGTGTGGAGCCCCACTGCGAGTGTTAGTGATCCTCTCCTTTCCTGCCGAAGCGGAAGTGATGAATGGCGTATGACAAATCATTGGGCAGGGCCCGGACGAAGGCATTGAACGCGCGGGAGTAAAACATGGTCTTCAGTCTCGTCAGCGGGTGGGGCTAGGTAAAGATCCTCTAACCCATGTTGTGCCGTCCATGCAAGGAAAACATCCTGCCAGGCCAGGAAGTCTTACATGCCTAGCGTGGGCAGCGTCAGGTCCTTATGAGAGAGAACCTTGCTAAGGTCCTCCTACGTCATTGTAGTGGCGCCGGCACCACCGCCGGTACCCGTGGGAGCACTAGCACTAGCTCTGGCCCCTGAACCCCCTCAATTAGATTTCACCTGACTCGTGATTTGAGGGAAAGACTAGGGAGCCCAATTCTCACTCTCGAGGTGCCGAAGAAAATTTTGGAAGCAATTCAATGGGCCCACTGTGGGCCCAGTTTTCTGCCACGAGCCCTAAGCTCAATAGGAACGACTCCTAAAGCTCTGGAGATGTCTGCCAGGCCACCTATGACCTGCAAGCACTCCCTGTGGGCCAAGGGAACCCGGAGCCACCTCTGGAAGGTGAGGATAGCGAGTAGGTTCTCCCTCCCCTCACTTCATCCACACTTGTGGCCTCTCCCTTGTCTTCTGCCACCTCTATGCCCTGTGCGCGGCCTAGGGGAAATAGTTCGACAAGCTTTGGGGGCGCGCACGGCTTGCTTTTGTGCCAGGGGCGTAGATCTATTCTCGCAACTTACTCGGCCGCCCCTTTTTCGCCTACTCCCCGCCCTTATGTGCTGTTCTCTTGCCACAAACTTGGCTCTGAGTACATTCCAAGGAATCCAATGCAATTTTTCTTGCTCAAAATGGTGGTGTGGTGAAAGTTACGTGTGTGTTAGACAGCCATGGATTGTCGGCAGTTCAAAAAGCCCTAAGTGCCAATCTGCTACATCTTCCAGCTCGGCCGGGTGAGTCTCGCTAATTGAGGCTCATCCAGCGGCCGGTGAGCAAGGCTTGCCGGCGCGTGAACCTTTAGTGAGGGCAAAATCCACTCACGGATTACAAACAGGCGGGCTGATCCACGCCATGCCTCGCTGAGTCAATCCAGGACTACATCACGATGTTGGCAAGGACTAGACTAGGTTTCTAGGATTCTGTGCAAGTATGACCTAGTGCAAAGTCAAAGACAAACATAGGTCGTTGAAGGAAGGGAACTATAAGCAACTTGAAAGATGATGGAGCTGGTACAATGCTCCCAGGGGGAGGCAAGTGCATGAGCGACGCCAGATAAATCACCCAAGTCGGTCGGATGCGGTATGGGTGCTCAGCGTGCATTGCCTCCACTCTCTGGATCAGTGTGCCCTGCGCACTCAGGTCCACATCAGAGAGGAAAACATAGACGAGGAGGATTAATAGAACTCCTCAACTGTCAGGCTCTATGCGGGCCACCCCAACCTTTCCCCAAGTCTTGAAGGCTGATGAGCTCTTGGGTCGATGAGCTTGTCGATCAACAAGCTCCTTGACTGACGAGCCCGTTGCTTGACAAGGGCTTTGGACGTGTGGGGGAAGTTCAGACGCTGCTTCCCACCAGTCAAGCTAGTACTAAAAACGTCAGCTGCTGCATCTGTGGTCAACACCAAGGGGTTGGAATAGCTACAGTGTGAGCCCCTGCTTCCCCGTCTCTTTGCAATGATGGTGCTGTCACTGCCAGTCTGTGCCTTTTGTTGATGCTGCTTCTGCTGTTACCATGGATGTTACTGTTGTTGTTGCTGCTACTTCCGCTGTTGTTGGAATTGATTTAGTTAATTCCGTTCCCTTGGAGCATGGCTACTGCAGTTGCTGCTGCTGTTGCATGCTAAATGTTTTGTCTCCTACGTCGACAGGTGCCCTTGCGTGATGTTGTTGCTGCTGCTGTTTTGAGCCATTGCGTGTATTACTATGAATGCTACTGATTTGTGTTACTGTTGCTGCATGAGGNTGATTTAGTTAATTCCGTTCCCTTGGAGCATGGCTACTGCAGTTGCTGCTGCTGTTGCATGCTAAATGTTTTGTCTCCTACGTCGACAGGTGCCCTTGCGTGATGTTGTTGCTGCTGCTGTTTTGAGCCATTGCGTGTATTACTATGAATGCTACTGCTTTTTTGCTGTGCGCAGCCACCTGCTACTTCTGGTGTGAGACGTCAGTGTGGAGATGTATGATGTTGTGTGTTCCTGCGATAGTGTAGCTACAGCTTTTTCTGCACAGCCAGGTTTGGCTGCCGCCGCCACAACAACTGCTGCTCTTGATTTTGCCAAAAGCAGCAGCTGTTGTTACTGTAGTTGAGTGCAACTTCTATTGCTGTGGAGGTAAGGGAAATCCAAGTGGGCCTAATGGTGTTGCTGCTGGAGGTTTAAGTAGCTGCTGCTTCCGGCATTCCAGAACACCGCCATCACAAAATGCTGCTGCCAAGATGGCAGCTGCGACAAGGGAAGATGTCGAAAATTTTTGGCATTGTTCTGCCTCTGGCTCTATTGAAGGACTACATTGGTCCTCAGCTTAAGGCCTCTAAGTTTCCTGGTTCTATATGCCTCACCCAGCCCATCCCAGGCTAGCCAAGACATTTCTACTTTTCCTCCTAATGTGTGCCATGTGGTGACATGCACACGCATAGTCTCTCTGTAGCTGTGATACCATGAGGGAATACGATGACCCTCCTAGCAACATTTTTTGTGAGAAGGTATGTTACAAGAGACTCGACATTGTAGACAAAATTGAGAAAGGTGGATAGATGGTAAAGATCTTCTTAATACTGTAATAACAGTGCAAACAGATCAGACTGTTGACATGTCCTCTCCAACAAGTGTGTGTAGAAATGCACAAGTACAACCAACCACTGGGGAAAAGGTGGAAACCTCACAGTAAGATCCCATACAACACCTGGAGAAAACCTGGTCACCGACGGGGTGCTCGGGCGCTCAAATGAAGAGTCAAAAGAAACATTATGTTTGACATAAAAGGCCTCAGACAACCAAGCCAAGATTAAGCAAGGAAAAGGCCATCAAGAAAATGGCATCCAAGAGCTGGCCAATGAGAAATCAACGGTGAGCATGTGAGGAAAGGCCTACCGTGGCTGATGTTGTCAATGTAGCCGTCGAAGGTCAAGGCATCTTAACAAGTGCATGGCGACTGAATTCAGAGCTGACCCTAGAGGTCAGCATGACTGACACAGAAAGAGTGACAAGGTACCTTCTTAACTGAAAGCTGTGGAAATTCAAACCAGACGTAACGGACACATACGTGCTAGGGTCCAGAACTAGGTCAGAAGAATCACATGTAAAAACATTCAAAGAAGGCCATCAGCTAATTTGTAGAGAAAACTTAGTGACCGTTGATGGGGCACCTAGTGCCCTGACAATTTGCGGACGTGTAACACCAGCAGCACAGGAGCTACCAAGGAGAACGTGTAGTCCGGTAGGTCAGCTGAGTTGATCACCGAGTTGTCACCAAATCATGCCCATCTGGGTCACCGTCAGGGATGTGCACGAGCGTGGACATGACCTAGTGGTTACAGCCAGGAGTACAAAAAATGGACGGGGACAGCCCACAAACCAACACTCCTCCATGATCCGATGGAACGCGTGTCCATACATGTGTTACACTGGAACAAGTTCAAAACAGACTCTAAAATGACATAAGGGCACATCCCATCCTCAATCATATCTAGACACGTGACAAAGTCTGAAAGAATGAGTGGCCACTCTGAAAATCCCACGTGCAAATGCCTTGGTCAAGAAATCAGCCTGCTCTGTGTCCTTGTCCACCGAGATAACAGAGATCACCTGTTGTTGAACCAGGTCACACACAGCGTGATTCCCAAAGGCGATGTGCTTTGTGTGGGCATGGAATTTACCACAGTTTTCCCCAATTGCAGGTGCAGCCTGGTTGACACAACGTAGAACAATGCGCAAAAAAGATAAAAAGGCTTGCAGAACAAGTGTTGCAACCACAGACCCTCAGCAGTGCCTATCCCTGCTGTAACATGCTCTACCTTTCATGAGCTTTGGAAAATGAAATCCTCTTTATTTGCTGCTCTGGGATACATTGTTGCTGTCAAATAGGAACACATACCTTGTCCAAACCCTCTCGTCAGGGCTCCAAACCATTTTTCTGTCTTTGTAGCTGTCAAGAACTATTGATCATTGTTGATGGAAGGAGAGCCCAAGGTATGGGGTGGAGACCACATACCCTACTGCTCCTTGAAGGTGAAGCTTCTGTTTATTCTAGGATAGATTCACAAGAAGTGCCTACTCTGTTTTCCTCTTCTACGTGGAGCCACGACTGCCCTTTGCCACAATTCCCCAATGTCATAACCACTCCTCATGAAATCGAAATGGAGAAAATTGAAGCACGATAATGTTAGATGCCAGTCTGCTACATTTTAATACCCATGGTGACAAGAAAAATCAGAACAAAGAAATCTTGTTCACTTGTATCAAGGAAAATAGCAGCAAATGAAGTACTAAGGATAGTGATATTTCCTACGTGGCTACAAGGTGGAAAGGTACAATATCTGAAATTTTGCTCAATGGAACACATCCTTGGTGAGCCACAAGCCACCAAAGCGGATAGCAGAAAAATGAAGCCAAACACTGATACAAATGGATCGCAAAGAGTAAGAATAAAAGTAGCTTTTGGCATGAGCTGATGACTCACTACGCCAGTCAAATCCAGCTACTAACAACCTTCCATCCTCAAGATGACAAGCAGACCGAGTGAACCACACAGACGCTCAATCAAGTGCTCTGAACCTTGTACAAACAGCATGGCACGAAGTGGAAGGCCAAACTACCAACTGCCAAGCTTGCATACAACTCTGCATCATCCACAGCTACAAGAAAAAACACATTTTGAGGTAGATCATGTCAAAACACTAGCAAGTCTGGCTAGTTTAGAGAGTGTGAACAACAAAACAGCAGTCGAAATTGAGCGACACGATTCTTGCATCATTTAGAAAGAGACATGTCTCACAAAGACACAAGCAGCAATCAAGTGAGCACATGACAAGCATGAAAAGGACATCAAGTTCCACGTTGGTCATTGTGTCCTACTTGGCTCGGCAAACTTCAAGCTGCGAGGACAGGATTGCGCAAAGCAAAAACTCAAGTGGTTGATTCCCTTTGTCATCAATGACATGTTGACACCAATTGTTGTGAAGATTCACCTACCTGGCAGCATGGCTATTTACCCTTTGTTCCACGTCAGTTGACTCAAGCCCTACAGAGACCCCAGCAAGCAATTCCATCGGATGGAGTACCCCCACCACCACCTATGAGAGTGGACGAGGATACGGAGTATGAGATGGAAAACATCCACAGACACCAATAACGAGGTAAAGGAAGGGATATGATGCATTGCATAATAGTTGGGAACTCCTACATGACCTCCGGGAAGTCAATGATCAGAGTGAACGTTATTTTAACGCGCCAGAATTTCACGACTATTAGGGAAGGATGTGTTACATCCCAGATTTATATCGTTCCTTGAACTATGTGCGTGCATATCTCTTATGATGATGTTTTTGGCCCACTGTGCGGGCAATTCCGGGTGTTTACTGCCATTGACCATCAACATTTTAAGCAACATTCTTGAATTCCGATGTCCCATTCCTGAATCTTTGGAGAACGTCAACCACCTTCCACATACCATCAACAGAATTATCACAAACCATATCAATGTTTTGATGCTATTCGGATGCCTTCGCGACGGTGCTATACTTCAATAAATAAGCAACCCCGCCTTCTCAGCAGAGATTCTCAAAGTAACTACTCGAGATACAGAATCACATGCGCCACTTGTCTCAAGTGCTCAAGACCCCAAGTACGTCTCATTATTCTTTCCACATTGGTAGAGATACAGTCAAAACTTCCAACACTGCTCATTGATCACATTGTATGATTGTATTGTTGTTAATTGTATGTTACTCAAGTGTCCCAATTTCCCAAATCGTCTTTTGCTCCACAACTTCTCCATTTTCACCATCTATGTTCTTCTATGTGTAACATTTACATGATTAATAACCTCATCTTTCAAACTATTTTCCCTATGTTATTTAAACTGTGAAGGGGAATGCTTGCAACTGACGTTGTAATGGTAGTTTTTTTTCTTAGAATCTCCAATCAAGGTGCATCATGTTAATTTTATTCTTTCAGTCTTTGTGTCAACTGCCTCATTTGGAAGTAGTTTCCCATCGTAACATCCTCATTCTTTGGGTCTTGTTTTCTTAAGGTGTCATGTTGGGTCAAAGTCCATGACTGAGAACTGAGTCATGTTTGGCTATCCAATTGCTAGCCATTCACTTGACTTTGCTGTTACACCTGCATATCTCCTTTGTGACGATTGTGATTACGATAGCAGATATTCATACTTATGTGGTTTGACCACGGCATAAACTAGGCATCAAGACCCGGATCATTGTGGCTTGGTTTCAATGCCCTGGAGGTGATGGCCCAGCTATAGGTGACAGGTGAGGATGTCTTGGCATGAGCCATGCACGTGCAAAGGATATTGAGACTCTCAAGTCCCGACAGTTTCTAGTAAAGTTCTTCATTAATACGGGCTTTTCGAATGATATCTCCCCTCGTGATATGTGTTGTCCTGGCGGATAGTAATGGAGCAGAAGGGTTTACAGAGCCCAAGAAGTCCATCACTGGATTGGCGGTTGGAGTCTTCGGCATTGCGCCATCCACCTCGAACGTTCTACCTACTGTCAGGTTTGTCAAAGGAGCATAGTTGCTTGCCTATTGTTGATCCTCCATAGCCGGATTCTTTGTCGGTTACTATTGTTCATTGTTGGGTACGCTCACTCTGTTTACCATCGTCACCATGAAGTCTGTGAACTTCTTGATGAGGGAGATGAGCTAAAAACTCCTGGGAGGTTGTCGCCTTGTGGTCAATGTGTTGTTTGTCCCTCGAGTGTTGTCGCGATCTGATACCAAGTGTTACGCCGAGCAGAATGTGGGTGGATGGTTCAGAGGGATGAGATGCACAGCATTAATACTTTAAGAAATTGGAACAGTTCGATAATCTGTGTTTATCAGTAAGTGTAGTTCAATGACAAATGTTGGACATGGTGAGTGCATGTATACCATAGCAAGGAATAGAATGATGCATGTGTTGGGTCTTCGGTGCTCAAGTTGAGCAATGCGTGTGATGTCGCGTCGTGAGTGGTTGCTTCAAGAAACTCCACTGAGAAGTCATGGGGGTTTGAGAGTATCAAAGTGCAACTGTATGAAAGTCCAATTTCATCCAAAATTCGATAAAAAAAAAATTGAAATAGGGCCAAAAACCTCGGATACCCATAAAATGCAAAGTATGACTCTCATCCACCCAGCAGCGATAAAAAAACTCATAAGCCTACTCCAAAATCATGCTCGCTCGCAACATGCGTTGCCGGACGAGAAAAAAAAAGTGCATGGGGCCATTGCTCCCACGTGAGAACCGCAAGGGAGCAATGACCCCTTTGTTCTTTTTTCAGCGTGCAAATACCCCAGTTTGATTTAGGATTTTATGTTAAAAAAGCATTATAAACACTACATCAATCTTGGAGATTCGCGTGTCAAATAAGAAAAATAAGTGGCCATCGCTCCCTCGCAATCGAGCAAGAACACACATCTTCATTTATGAGTTTCTGTGCATACAAATCCCCTATTTCAACATAAAAACCTCAAACAAACCCTACCCCAAATTGAATTCGGGGTTTCAGGATTTGGGGTTTTAGGATTTAGTTTTATGCGGGCTCCTACTCAGCCCCGTGGTGGCAGGGTCCAGTAGGTTCCCTTTCAATGCATGGAGAGTCTCGAACCCCCCTCAAACTCCAGAGAAACCGCACGTCGTTAGTATCATAAACCTCTCAATGAAGGGGTTTGTGATACTAATGGGAGGTGGCGCATGTCATGCGTCGCCAACGTTTTTCACGCGGCATTGCAATGCCTTTTTCTTTTTTCTTTGTTATTGGCATAGCGGTAGCAGTGTCTGATGGAAATCTAGGGTATTTCTTGCTCAACGACAGATGGATGAGCTTTATAGTTCCAAAAACTGGGTATATGCGAATTCCATCCATCAAAATATTGATGTGATTTGTGACAGTTCTGTCAAACATTCTAGAAAGTGGTTGAATTTTTCAGAACCTTTGAGAGCGGGACATCGGAAGTCGCCACAGGTGGCCACCTTTCTCTCGGCCAAAGAATGTAGAAATCTTGAGGTTGACGTGCGGTGGGCCATAAATGTAAGGAAGAGAATGCGCACTCACGGAATCTAGGGGATAGTTTATGTTTGGGACGTGAAACTTCAAACCCACACCAGAATGCCCAGCATGGATAAAGTATTATCGACGTCTTAGCCCCACTTCAACAATTGATGATGGAGTAACGATATTACTTTTGTATTTCACATCTACAAAGGTTACTTCTATTTAAACCATCCCGTAAACCATTCCAAACACGAGGTCCATCATGTTACCCTTCCACACTTGCACGTAAACTTTGATGCTTCGTCTTCGACAATGGACATGTTATGTGTTGTACGTTCAATAATGTCGTTATTCACGCAAAGGACCCCTTCTACCTGTGACAAAATCTTTACATCATGTATTTATTAAGTTACAATGCAGGTTCAAAGTTTGGACATTTGTCATGCCGTGTGGATTTACGTTGGGACATGTCCAGTGGAAACTTGCCGTCGGTAATGTGTTCCAGTTTCATCTCTATGTGAAACAAACAAGACCGCATGAGCCTTAATGGATCCCATCCACGCCCAGTCTTCCATAGAGGCAAGTTCTTTAACCAATGCACAATTGTCTTTGCTAGCCCAGTCATAAATCTCCCCACTCCCTCCAACCATGGTCACGTTACGCAACGTCTGGTCCGAGCCTGGGCCGGATCTAGCTAGCGTCTCCAAAATCAGTCATTGTACGTTACATGTTGCATCGTCATTGCGTGGACAACACAAATGGTCCTCGGGTTGTCTTCCAGCATGCCATGGCACTCACCGGCATTCTCGCACCCAGTGGGTTACAAGCAAGGGGGTGTTGTGCATATTTATTCGTAGTTTTTTCGTTGTCATGCCCTCATTTGTCCGCATGGTGGCCTCAAGCTTGCTCAATTTGCCAAGCGTCCCAACATGAGTTAGCTACAGTAGGCTTAGCGTAAGCATCCAGCTTTCACTAGGACCTGAGCACCTTGCTTCACTGACGGACGACCGAACTGACTACGTTGACCCAATCCACCTCCAGTAGTTTGTAGAGTGGGATGAGGACATGAGAGAGCGTGAAAAATGGGATGCACAGAAAGATGTTGCGATGTTTGCATCCATGAGTCTTGCTTCTCCTGGCCTGGGACACGTCACGTACAAACATAACAAAGTTGTGTGCATGCGAAAAGAACGAGATCATCCACCAAGCGGTACGTGTGCACTCTGCGATACCAAGAGATACCGTATCCGGTCTAGATTGCTTGCTCAGTGCACGCCCCTCCACAGTTAGCTACAAATCGAGCACAAAGCAGCGTGCCACGAAGACACCAAAGAAGCCAACTGAACCTTGTAAGCCACCATGGAGCCTGAATCTTATCTGACCTCGTATTTGATATGGACTTGGTTACATTGTTCCTTTTTATTCTCCTATGAAGTTCCTGCTGATGAAGATGACAACAATGCAAACGGTGTCCAGTTCCCTGAGGATATGGAGTTTGAGACGATGGAATAGTACAAGTGTGTTGTGGAACAACGGTTCCCGTTGAAGTGGGACCGGTAAGAACATGGCCAAATCGTGGTCCGTTGTTCCAACCGCAATGTTTAAGGGGTGTGAATGGGTGATTTTTATGCGGATGAGTAGCAAAGTACATAGCTGCATCGTATTGTCATATGTTGAAGGGCACAAGTGCACTCCACGAAAAACCAAGGAAGAACCTGCGTGCACCACCAAGGGGGTACTACATCGCATCTAGGACGAATTTATGAAATATCCCATCATGGATGGCAATGCACTCCGCCTAGCCGCCAAAGTAGTCACGTACGAGAACATTGGACGCCCAATCGTATAGAAGGCACACAACAAGGACCAAGAGGAGGTGATGGGTGAGAAGGCGATCTCGTAAGCCCTCTTCCCCATGTGTTGTGTCAAGGTGAGATTGTGGTCACGTTTGCTTTCACACGCTTCATTGTAATTCCATGTTGCCGGTGTTCAGCCTGAGTCCATGCACTTGTGTGCAAGTGCAGCTCATGCTTGTAGACCCTAACACATATAGGGTGGTGGAGCAACTGCATAAGAGATTTCTTCGATGCTTTGTGGCACCAAGAACTTCTTGGAAGGCCTTGTCCCATGTCAGGCACATCATTACGTTGGACGTGATAATTCTCAAGAATGGCTACAAGCAGGTGCTACACAATGCCCAATTTTCTTGTTGCAAACAAAAACAGTATTTCCATGGCGTACGCCATCGTGAGCCAAGAAGATGAGGACACCTGGGATACTTTCTACATCATCGTGTGAACGCATCTAAGATGTTACACGAAGCCGGAATGACCATCATCAGCGACAGAGAAGCAAGCCTCCTCGCTGCCATTCAAAAACTGAAGCACCGCGCATCTCACAAGTATCGTGCCTTCCACATCAAGGAGAACATCGGCCTGACGTACAAAAAAAATGTTGCAAAAATGTTTTTGTGGCTAGGAAACGCCTACAAATAGGAGGCGTACAACAAACTGAGGTTGGAACTGATGGAGAGAAACTGTTGAGTGTACAAGTATGTTTACAACGACGATTGAGAGGATAGGATCTCTTTTCGAAATTTGAGCCACTCCAACTGGCCAGCGGGCTGTGGAGGACATCACCAATAACTCTGACAAATATCTGAACACACACATCATTGAGGCCAGGAAATTGTTCTCGTTTTGCTGTTTTGCTAGCCTATACACTTTCATCCAAAAGCTCTTTTCCACTCGTAGGAAGGTGGCACACGACTCTCTCATGAGCAAAGGCCGAAAGAAAAAGTGCATAAGAACGTTGGGAAAAACATTGCAGCACAACTGCCTATCAGCCCGGAACTATGATGTGGTGCACACTGGTAAACTCATGGCTATGGTTCCTAGCAGTAAGAGGATCCTGTGGCAAGCGGATTGTAGCATGCGTAAGTGCAGTTGTGGAAGGCACCAAGAGTTTGAAATTCCATGCTTCTACACGTGTACGGTCTTCCTTGAGAATGGGGTGAAGCTGGACGGGGAAACTGACATGGCCTATAGTGTTTTCGCATGGAAATGGTGCTACAGCCGCCCCATACCGACAGTCAGCGTGAAGGTGTTACAGCATGTGTTGCTTAAACCACACCGTGGGCGAGCCGCTTCGACCGGGATGGCACGCACCAGGAGGCCGTACAATAGGTTGACCCCAAGGCAAGAGGAAGAGGCGAGTCGACATGCTCCACGCCAACCATATATGTGGTAGGTGCGGCCAAAAGGGCCACCCGAAGAGGCACTACATGAACCCACCAGTACCAAACGCATCGCAGATGGATTTAGGATGCGCTGCTGAGCTGCGCGCATGGCAAGTTCTACACACTTTGCCATGGCAAGTTCTACAGAATTTGCCACAGAAAACACAGCAGCACACATAATGGTTCAACGTGAGGTGGAAGTAGTACATGCTGGTGCCTCATCAAGAACAGCCGGCACAGTCGATGGATCAACATACCCTGCAACACCTGTTGGAGGCAGTGGAATAGAATACCCCGTGGATGGTGAGCTGATTCAAGACCAGACAAAAGCAATAGAGGGATAGGCATAGGGGGAGGAGGAGGAGGAGGAGTATGAGGAGTCAGAACAGGAGAGTATGGGGAAGGAGGAGAACCTAGCGGAGGTGCTTGTGGCCAGGCCTCCTGTGGTGGATGAGAGGAGCAGTGGATGGAAAAAATGTAATACTCTAAACGAGGAGTACGACAAGAAACCAAGAGAGTAAGGCATGGGGTAGAGGAGGCAAAATTCCATGAGAAATATGCACTGGTCCGTGAAGTTGTGCTGGACATGGGGTTGCTGGACCTTGACCTTTTGACCGACAACGATGCATTGTAAAGGTAGCGCATTGCACAGGTGGCATTTCTTTCATTTTTTGTTTGCATACGTGCTTTGTGTGAGTTGTCCTTGCTATTTTTTTCCCTTGCTTGTTTTGCCCAAGTAGCATGACTTGGTACTCATTGGCAACATGCTCTGTGTCATTCATTCCATGGTCCTTTGCAGGTTCGACGAGATTTTGTACTCATGCCTGTGAAGGTCTCTACAGTTAAAGGCAATTCAAGGAGAAGACCTGGCGTTTCTGTTCTGGGAAGGTATAGGTTGCAATGGCTTAGAGTGTAGTGTGTACAAGGTGGTCAAATAACATGTGGCCAAGTCAATGGACATGATGCAGGTGATGGTAAGATAACATATGGCCAACCAAATGAAGTATTTTACGATGCAAACCAGTGTGGAGAGGCATATTCCTACGCCGCATGCAATGTAATCTGTTTAGTGTACAGTCTACAAATGTATGTGCAAGAGTAGATCGCTACTTATGACCTGTCTACATTGTGTTGCTTTTGGAAGTGAAGAAATTAGAAGAATTACTACAGTTTTCTTCTCATTACTACATACATCTAGATGTGTTTAATGGATGGGCCATGATATCCACGTGCCCGGGTTGACCCTGTCATATCCATGAACAGAGTTTTATGTTTTTCATATCCAACATCTTAAAAAAAACAAACAGGGTATCGAGCTTACTCGCCATACTCAATCAGCAACATGCGGTACTCATCAAGTATGGCAAAGAGGATCATAAGACCGTCACTTGACCGTGACTCTCACTCCCTTGCAAGATTGTGATCAAGCAATGACCCCACCCTCCTACATTTCCCCAGACCAATCCCGAATTTGCGAAAAAAAACCGTTTCCATTTTTTCTCTACATGCAAACTCCTTTTTTACGATGAAAAACAAGCTTAAACCTACCTTGAATTACATTCAGGATTGAGGGTTTTACTTCTTACGCGGGCACATACTGGGTACCGCGGTAGCAGGGCCCAACAAGTTCCTTTTTCCACGCATGGGGTGTATTGTACCCACCACCCAAACTCTTCCTTTGGAGAATTTCCTTTGAAGAATCCCTCAAAAACGGGGTTTGTGACAGTTTGATTGAAATGATAACGTCAGCACTCCAACATTGCATTATACGGAGCGTGGACATATTGTTTGTACTTTTTTTTCCCCTCATTGATTGTCTTTGACCTGTGGGTATCTAAACTTTGCAGTGCAAAAGCGGTGGATATGGCGTTGTTAAAGAGTGGTTGCTCGATGTATCAGATTGATTCAGAATTACGTGAATTTATTGTCATATCCCTGTTCATGAATCACACATGAAGCCTAATTTCCTGTTTGGAAACATACACAAGGTAATGCTAGATGTTTGTTAATCTGATATGAACCCTGGAAACCTGGAATATTGACTCAATTTTGTACCTGAATGATGGCTAAAGCTTTTAGAAGGGCAGTTGGACATGAATTCCTCCTAAAGGTAACCCCTACAAGTTGCATTTTGTTTGGCAATCCAAGTGGAAAGTAGCTCCAGAACTGGTGTATGGACTGTGTGCTACAATTACAACAAGTCGGTGAGGATTGGAAAAGTATGCAAGATGGTACACTGGACTGCGAGCAATAGCAAATGGGGCAACATAGCGAGAAGTCCCATGATGTGATGACATGCACCCTTGTAATGCAGGGTTACATACATGTTATTGTAAAGAAGCCACGTGTTTAACACCAAGAATGCTTGGGCTAGTTCGACATAAAACGCTAAGAACATATCCGAACTTCTTAGCAATACTAGGTACCGCGAACATAATATTTAGAGAGCATGAATATAGACCCGAGAAAGAAAAATTGAAAATAAATTAGGGCATGCAGGCCCATGCCCAAATGAACATGAGCTCTGTGTGTGAGTGCGATGCAAGACGGCAAGAATTTGGCTAAGTCTGGAGCGCTGAATATAAAGAACAAGGAGAGAGTACAAATGAGCCCCTAGCGGGCTTAAGTAGGGGCGCCGGCAGCTAGCCGCACCGGGCCCCGTCACCCCCGCTGAGCCCAAACAGGTCAGCAGGGGGAACACACTACGTACACCACGATAACAATAACGGTGGTCTCCTCGAGGCACCGGAATAGCTCTCCGAGTGTCCGGGTCTCGACCACCAAGAAAATAGGAGCAGTGCCAAAAAATCTCAGAATCAACGTCCAGACATCACACACGGATTTCCGAACATCGGAAGCGTCGACTGCATGAAGACATGTCATCGCGAGGTGGCGTCATGGTCGCAACAGAGTGGAGGATCGAAAGGATGCTGGCAGCCTGTGACTCGCTGGCAGGTGGAGCTCAAGGTACACCATCGGATAAGGAAGGAGGAGAGGATGGAGGAGATGTGATCGAAGAGGCCGTCGACAAACGAGTAGCAGAAACACGCTCAGTGACGACGAGGTGACAAAGCCGCTGCACCGTCTGTTGCAAGCCGTGGATCTCGGCGAATATGCTCGCCAGAGGTCCAGCTAGGGGATCTACCAACGCCGGCAGATCCATATGCTGTGGAGGACGCAGCCTCGAACGAGGTTATAGCCAAGGTGGGTGCCAGCTGGGAGGGCACGTCCAACAGCGACGCCAACCATGACGTCCATCACCACAGTAGTGACAGGCGAACGCGCAGGGCGCCTGCTCAGATGTTTGCGCACTCATCTTGTGCACTGGACGATGGATAGTTACTGAGGGCACCTGCTCCCGGTGGTCAACACCAAACCACGGGAGAGAATGAGGCCAGTAGGTACTGTCATTCCTAGAGGTCACGGCGTCAGGGTCAGTAAACGTGACCAGACGAGACGAGCTGCACTACCACAACACGCCTGGAGACTAGATTCTGACAGACTGTAGCCACTAATGCTGCTGCCACTAATCGAGCGAAGACTGCTCCAAGACGAGAAGGGGTGGCGGCTGTAGGTGTGGCTGCTGCTCCAAGCGGTAGACAACCCAGCCCTCGGAGATGGAAAGACTCAAATCTGCCATCGATCCTACAGAGTGAAGTGCACGCACAAATCCACGGGCCCCAGGAAGACGTCGGTCTAGGACGCGTCTCGAAAAAAAAGTCGCTACCGATGACAATGCGCTGTCGGCTGAGAAAGCGAAACTGCAAGCGATGGCGTAGCCGCGGCACTATGTAGTCGTCGACACTCCACCGCCACCGCCGTTGTTGCTACGGAAGTTGTTATCCTTGCTATCGCGGCTACAAGTACAAGTGTTGCAGCCGTTGCTGGACGGGTTGCGGCTGCGGTTTTCGGCGACAGGGATTGAAAGTTTTTCTTTTTGTTTTTCTCTCTGTTCGCCTTCAGCCCTCGCTCCTCCCTTTTGTTTTCCCTTCTTTTTTGTTTTGCCCTCACCCTCTACCCCTTTTTTTCTAGTTCTCCCCTCTGGTCGCCTTAAGCCCTCGCCTTCTTTTTTTAATTTTTTTTGTTTTTCTTTCTTTTTCCATGAGCTTTCAAGTGTATCCCTTTTCGTATTTTTGTTACTCGTCCCGCCTTTTCTTGATTGCCACTAAGGTGGGCAAATGGAGAAAATAAGGAGGGGGGGGGTGTCCGGCTTGTCCGGCCCTCCCTCCCGTGCACGCTCGCTCGCTCGCTCGTCGAGCAAGCGAGTGAGCAAGTGGGTGTGGGGGAGAGGAGGGAGCAAGGGGGGGGGGTCCTGTACGCCCTTCTGACCCGGCCCCTCCGTCGGTCGGCCGACGAGGCCGACGGGGCCGAGGGGGCCCACGGGGCTGTCGGGCCCCCTCCGAAGGGCCCCTCGGAGGGGCTCGGCGGGGCCCTCCGAGGGCCCCCCTGAGAAGGGGAGGAAAAGGGGGGGGGTGCGCACGGGGCCGACAGGCCCCCTCAGAGGGCCCCCCTCAGAGGACGATTGCGAGGCCCTCCTCGCAACGGCAGCAACTGCTGCAGCGGCAGGTGCAGCTGCTGCGGTTGCTGCTGCTACTGCTGCTTCTACTGCTGCTGCTGCTCTGCGCAACAGCTGCAGCTGTTGCTTGCTGCTACCGCCGCGGCTGTTGCTGCTGCTTGCTGATGCCACCGCTGTTGCTTGCTGCTGCCGCCACTGCTGTTGCTGCTGCCGTCGCTGTTGCACGCTGCTGTTGCTGCAGTCGTTGCTATAGTTGCTACTGCTGGTGCTGCTACATGCTCTTGCTACTGACAGTGCTGTTGCAGCGGCTGATGCACTGCTGGAGCTGCTTTCGCCGCCGCTGCTGCTGCCGCTGCTGCTGCTGCTGCTGCTGCCGTCGTTGCTACACGCTACTGCTGCTGTCGCCGCTGCTATAGTAGCTGCTGCTCCTGTTGCTTTTGCTGTTGCCGCCGCAGTCGCTAGTGCTACTAAGCGCGGCTCACCGCCCCTGTGGGGTTCACGTGCAGTCGCTTCACGCTCCCTCACGCTGCTGCCGGCGTGGCGCCACGTGGCGCGTTCTCTTCGCTTTCCGCCCGCTACATCTGCTTTTGCTGCTCACACGCCCCCTTGTGCTCTAACACCAAATTGGAAATAAATTAGGGCATGCAGGCCCGTGGCAAAAACGAACATGAGCTCTGTGTGTGAGTGCGATGCAAGACGGCAAGAATTTGGCTAAGTCTGGAACGCTGAGTATAAAGAACAAGGAGAGAGTACAAATGAGCCCCTGGCGGGCTTAAGTAGGGGCGCCGGCAACTAGCCGCACCGGGCCCCGTCACCCCCGCTGAGCCCAAACGAGTGAGCGGGGAGAACACACTGCATACACGACGATAACAATAACGGTGGTCTCCTCGAGGCACCGGAATAGCTCTCCGAGTGCCCGGGTCTCGACCACCAAGAAAATAGGAGCAGTGCCAAAAAATCTCAGAATCAACGTCCAGACATCACACGGCTCTCCGAAAATCGGAAGCGCTAGTATAGCCACCGGGTCTCCTCGTCGCACGGGTATAGTCCACCGGGTGCGCGGGTCTCAACCCACCGAGAAAACTCTCCTAGCTCCCGACAAGCCCACAGGGCTACCAGAACGCATCGACCGTGTCTTGCCGGCGCTTTCGTATGTGCTGGAGAAGTCTCGGGACACTTGAAAGGCCTGTCGTGTCGTCACGCTCTCCTCCACCATATACCCCCAATGTGGGTATATGGGTAATCCATCAGCGTCGGTCGTGACGGTTGGAAGCCACACAAACCAACAAGAAGAACATGGAGATGAATTCACGATATAATAGGACAAGTCACCAAGGAAAGGGGGGCACTTTAATTATCATCATGAAAGAACATGTGTATACATCACTAAGATAGGGGCACTCTAGAGATCACTTAGAAGTAAAACGTGTCATTAACTCTATGAATGGGAGGCCTTTACAAGATTAACTGAATGAGATTTATGTCGGATAACTACATTGCAAGACAATACACACTCGGTGGCAAGGACCAGACTCACAGCTGCCATTACTCTTGACTATTGGCGAGGCTAGTACTTAGTGTGGGCTCGCCCAAGTTCCATCACAGGAGATGCGGCTCGCTTCATAGCATAATGCCCTTGTTGCGTTCCACATAATGGTTCCACTCTTCCTTCAATGCAACCAAAACCCAATGCACCTCCGTGGGGTCTACTTTGGGAGTAGCCCATCCATAATATTTGAAGCGGTTATGTCGTCCATCAGTGGCCATGTCGAACAAAATTGTTGTGGTTGTTTCAGGTGTAGTCGGAAAGTGAACGTGGGATGTACGAAGTGGAGTTAAGCGGCGTAAGACTTTATGTACGGAACACAATGGTTGTTAACTGTGCTAACAGATGCATTACACGGGTTCAAAACTCGAACCGCCTTGTACAGGCCAAATTTTGAAGTGAAAACACTATCCAAGGAATCGCCGTACAGATTTTGACGTGATTCTACAAAATCATTCATGCACAACGCACATGGTAACGTCCACAACATTAGGAACAAACAGACGTCCATGCTCTAACGAATGTTTGTCGACCGTGTGCTGTTGGCGTCACCACTTACTCCGGCGGACCACAATTTCTTTAAGCCCCATCGAATTCAAGTTTCCTCCTTAGGCCATCATCCACTTAGGGTGACGTATGCCGATGTGGGCCAATTTCGTGCGTTTGAGGAGATTGACCAAAGACCGTTCTTATTCATCAAAAACATGTTCTAAACAGTAATATTGCGAAAAAAAGCTCACCATGCAAACCTTTTAGCCTTTCAAGCACACTTTCATTTCACGGCGCCAATCTACTATTGTTACAAGGTTGCGCTCTGTTCGTGTAACAATACCACATCATATGGGTGATGAAACAATCCAAAGCCTCCGTTGACATCCACATGTTTACCCGCAAGCATCTAGATATTCTGAAATTAATAGGGGAGACGTATTAATAAAAGTTAAATGGGGTTCAGCTAGAAAACAAATAATAATCGTGGCCACCTAGTGATATGTTTTTCGAATGGGTTGGCGTAGCCATAATCCTCAGAAGGGGCGGGACTCGGATTACAGCCGAAGTCTGAAGTCCGCCCATCGCCATTTCCTGTCGACTGTTGCAGGTTCGTTGAACGCGAAGGTGCAAGCCGAGGCGCACTTTACTCCTGAAACATGAAGCTGTCTAGTTGGGGAACGTAGACGCTTCTTCCCGACGGTTCACATTGTTTGTTTCCGTGCGGCATTCACTGTACGAGTAAATTTTTGATGGCGTCGGATATAATCGAACTCAACCGTCGGACCTGACCCAAGTTTCCTGTTTCCTTCACGGGTTCGGTTGCAGTTTGCGACATGAGTTTTTTCCGTTCAACCTGAAGTGGTGCGAGTCAAAGAGTGATACTTACTTGAATCGAACTGACAAAAAGATTCCCAAACGTCCGATGACGACGACCCGTGGTCGGAAAATTTCGAACGGAATAGTAAAAGTAACCGTATTTCTTCGATTACCTAAGTGGAGTACTAGCTAAAACAGAAATAAACACGAGCATATTCAATTAAAGAAGCAAGTTGACAATAACCAAGTTATATTATGATGCAGGAACAAAATCCATTACGTTGTGATATCATTTCTGTCTCTACCCTATAAAGTCTGAGGCCCCTTGTCTAATTGGAGTCTCAACATCATTTCCCACTTTTCTTTGGACTGGGTATGATCACCCTTTTACCCTTTTCATGTGGGTGGTGGTACTTATTTGCCCAACAAGTTAGTTAAGGGCTCCGCTATTTGGTTGTTTCAAGAAAGGGAACACATCAGCTACTCACCTTGCCATGATCAATAACCGCACTCTAAGCTCATCCATCACGAAAAAGTGGGTCCTTTCACATCGCTCAATTACACATTGGTGGGCATTGTTGTGTGTGTGCGGTGGGTAAAAAATGCCAACCCCCTCCTCCCTTACAAGTAAAGATCTCTCCTTGGAAATGTTTAGGATATTTTCTTTGGGTTTGAAAGGGAAGGGGTGTGATTTTCAACTTCATGATTTCAAAGGAAACTTGACGGTTCCACCTACCACATGGAAAAGTAGATGCTCTTGGACAAGAACCCTTGAAGATGAAATTTAGTTCAAGGAAGTATGAAGTTATTGTGCTTTGTTTCCTCATGTTTTCATGATGAAAGAAATGAATAAGGAATTGAGGGATTTGACTCTCTTTCCCCAGCATAATGGGCTAATCATAGTCCCTTTCAATGTGTCAAGTACAAGCCAACTTCCTTTGAAAACCTGACTCAAACCATGGAATTTATATTAAAAAAATCACCTGTTATAGTATTTTGAGTATATGATGACATGATTACGTCAACTCCCCATAACATACAATAAACATCACTTATCCTATGATTTGGCGGATGATGTGTTCATGTTTTTACACATTGAACATGTGACAACCAATATGTTAATTATAAGTAGATTCGTTAGCATTATTGTGAAAAAAAAATCATTTCTCCCTGATTCACCCCTTTTTACCATCTTGAGTATCTGCTTTTTTACTTCATTCGAGAACATGTGTCTTCTTGTGGAATTCTAGGATGCAAGTTTGCTTTTCTCATCCAAATTTTAACTAATTAAAATTAAAAAATCAATATGCATGTGCCCTATGGACCAGATAACCTTCCACAAAAATGAAAAACCAACATTTCATGCCAATATTCAAAATGGGAATATGGAGAATTTATGACATAATATGGTATTCTAGTATGGAACTCCTAATTGAATGAACAATAAAATTACATGATTTCTCTTTCCATAGTGTCCATATGCAGAATGGAGCATGTGAGGTTTTTTCTCTTTGAGGAAGGGCCATATGACCCTTCTACCCATTCCAAAAAGGTGGGCATTCACGCTTTCCTATAATCTTTAAATAAGACTTCCCCAACATACAATTAGAGAAATATACAATGCCCACTCTCTTCATCGTGCTTAATAGACTACATGTGCCGCTAAATGGGGAAAGCAAGGTGGATTATGACAACACACTCACAATTTTGGCTCCCACATGAGAATCGTGATCGAGAAAAAATGTGTGTATTAAGGATCTAGCAGAATAGTTTGTTTTTTTAACATGCGAAAAACATAATGTTTTACATGCAAACCGTAGTCAAATCATAACCCGAATGTAATTCAAGGTTTAAGGGTTTTTTTCATAACGTGGAATCTTGCTAAGCCCGGCCATAGTTGGGCCCAGATGGTTCCCTATTGATGCATTGGGAGTTTTAGATCCTCCATGCAAGCCGTACGCAAAACCAACCTAAAAAATTATAAAACCCTTAAAAGAAGGCTTTTTGAATGTTGAGATTATTGTCAACATCACCATGTTGACGGTCCATCACACGCAGCATTGACATGATGTTTTTTCTCAGTTTTAGTAGGTAGGGGAGATCGTCTTTCCGACCTCTGGGTAAGGGGGTTTTAGTCTTCCGATCGCTTGGTAAGGTAGTTTTATTCTTCCGAAAGATGAATGCGGCAAACACACACATATTCGGAATTCAGAGTTATTCCGTACATATACCCTTTCAGGAAACGGAATTCAGATCTTTCAGCATTTTTGAAGCTCCATCGCACCATGACGTGGAGGGCCACTCATACCATTAGAGCGCATGGTGGCAGTCGGCATGCAGAACATGCTCACGTGTGACTCCTCGTGCGGCAAGAGGACGGTTTCCTTGAACATTGTTGCATTTGCTGCATGCCGGCCAGAGAGCGGAAGGGTGTCTACAAGTCCAAACATGACAAGACTCGCATGCCGCGGTTTCGCCATGCAATATCGTTAATCAAACTGCCCAACATTATTGGTTATAAACTCGACATGTCTTCAACACCTAGAAGAGTATAAACCCCAAATAAACTCAGCCCACAATCAGCTAAGCCTTCATTTGAGAGACCACAACCGACCCCAAGTGCTATATAAAAGCATTCCAACATCACTTGCGCAATCAAACATAAAAAGTTTAATAATTTTAAATAAGGATAGACAAAACGTGTATGAATAGTCTACCTTCTAATCAAACAATTGGTGAAAAATCAATAATCCATCAAGCAACTTCAACATTGATAATGTATATCATTATTTTATGAAAAAAAAGATAATCGTGAACTGTAATGAAATACAAAAGCACATGGAGTTGCATGTAAACAATATGTTTTGTTCATTGATGCAGACATAAAGCTTTTGGATTCATTCTAAGAAAAACTTAAAAACAAAACCATTTCAGAGGTTATGATACGAATCCTAAAAAATTCATTAAAAATCATAATAAAAATGAACTATGAAATGATCAGTAAAGTAATAAGTTAAGAATAGAATGAGGATGAGTTATCCATTAACAACATGAATACATATGGTGTGTCAAAAATAACTATTAAATGGATTTGGGATAATAGTTTGCGAATATTTAACACAGAATTGATGGTTTACATCAAGAAATACGCATTTATAGGGATAAAAGTTCAATACGCCATAATGAGTGATCTGTCCACATTCCTTTTTTTTTTGCTTCAGGCAGGGTACATAATAGCCTTTCTCCATAAGAAACACTGAATATGTTAATGAATGGAGATTCTATGGTATACCTAGCAGTTCCTCATGACCCATTCCTCTTACATTAAATAAGAGGTATATTGTTTATGATGTTTTTTGAAAGATGTGAACAATGAATTTGAATGGAAGTGCACAATGTTTTGAATGAAAGGTCTGATAAAGCCACACTGTTATTCATACCAAACCATTATGCACCGTCAGATGGATTGTATAAGCCTAAAAACTATATTTTACTCGCTCGTATGTTTAGGATGTGGGTACATGTGTGTATGCACAATGGATAATGGTACATTGTTAGTCTTCTTGAGTTTACACAAGCATGTAATCTTTAGTAAAGGAAAATGGAGAACATAAATTTAGGAGAGAAAATTCAATTATATTTTCAACTGTACATTGGTTGCCTAAAGTGAGGAACCGATCCCTTTTTAGCATGAAACTAATAATTTTTGTTAAGTAAAAAAGTTTGGTGAAGCCATTCCTACATTTTCTTGTGCCATAATAAAATTGTGAAGATCTCTAGCTCCATTTACATTCATGGGGAAAAGATGAAGTCCTTATCAAATATGTTTTGACTCCATGGCCAAGCACCTCTTAGTACCTACATGCTTTATGTACCAAACAAGTCAATGTTTGATGATGACTACTAATTCATTACATTAGAAGGACTTCCCTTTGTGGTAATATAATATCTTATTTAAAAATTCATACATCTGATTTTAATTGAGAGGATGTCTTCAACACATACCTCAAAGTGGGTTTGTCAAGAACTCATAAAAGAAAATGAACTTTTGGACCACAAAAAAATAAGTAAAAAATCCGCAAGTCATGAGTTTTTCATGCACTTTTTTGTTTGAATATGAAGTGTGGCATCACAATTTGGGCATTATTTTTGTTCCAAAATGAAATAAACAAATTCCACTTTAATTAAACAGTTATTCAAATATAGTAAGCCATGTGGAATTTGTGTTACCCATAATGCATCCGTCTTGTTTTGAATGTGTGCACTAGGTCATGTGTAAAACCTTTAAAGCTTCATGTGTGATTGTGATTCCTTCAAGGAAGGAGAAAAACTTAGATAATTTAAGTATTCACTCCTCATTCCAAATTCAATTAAATTTATAAATCCCATTATTTAAGGAAAACTGAAAACTAGACATGTGTGTACATGAATTTCTTTTCTTTGCTTGATTTTGAAGCAAATCCAAAGAGCATATGGTGCAAAAAAGTCATTATTCATAGTCCATTGAGTTTTCTTCATAACATTTTCTTCAAAACATGTGGAATGACTTAGTACACAAATGATCTTCGAAATGTGCTCATGGGCATCCAGTGTTACCAACAATGAGTTATAGAGTTTTATATTAAAAAAACATTATTGGCAATGCTAGAATGATACTTTTATGCACCACTACATGACTATGCAATAATTGACACCCAATACCACATGGTTCTATTTGATTATAAACTACATTCATCACCAAGACGGAAATGATGGTTTAATTTTGAGCATTTCACATCAAATCATGCTTGTGACAACCATCAACCTGACACGAATGACATGTAACATAATGATAGAAATTATGAAACGAATGATGTCAAGTAGTGTTCAATCCAAGGTTCAATCGTGAGGACGTGATGTGGAAATAAAAGATATATTAAGTATGTTTTGTGAATCTTACATGCATGCAACATTCATTTGCACTCATGTTGATGATAAATGTAATGGAGGTGAAATTTGACGACCATTTAAAATGCAAACATAATATTGTTTTTTTATTTAGGTGTGTTAAGGAAGCATCACATACGTGCATGAATGTACAAATTTGTAACATAAGAACTGATATTCCCTTAAAGGGACACTATTTCTGACATCTCATTTTGAAATCGTCCATTGGTAATCATCATCAAGTAGTGATCAGTGTAGGGCATGGTCCCATTGTTTTCTTCGTGACTATTGTAAATGTAACCATCCACATGAATCATCAAATCCGAGTTGTACTGTTGAATAAAGGAATGCTTTGTGTTTCAAACATCCTGCTACGTATGAAAAATCTACATTTTCCAAGGAACGGTTAGCATGGTGGTAAAACAAGTGTTAAGTAATTCCACTGTTTAACTTCTTCCAAAATTCATTAGTTATGAGATGCTATTCTTTTTCAAATCTCTTTATGTTGATAATTCATTCCATGCCATGTGATTTATGTCTTGTGCTTCATAAGTGTCTCTTCTTATGGCCTAACTACTGAAATCATCGCACGAGAAGACAAATCATGTAAAGCTGAATATCCACCTTGGGACGGGGATTTTTATCATTCAATTTTGTCATATGTTTGGAAACTTCATCATAAGTATGGAAGAATAACTTTTGCTTATCTTGTACCTCAGTTCTCATTTTCCATGATGTCTTTAGAATTGTCTTAGTGATTGATTATTTTTTATGATGATAATTGTCTGCTTGTACAGGAAAGAACCCCAAGCACTATTTGAAAATCTTCTTTGTTCAATACGGAATTCGAGTGGGTATGTGATCCGTGGCTTGGAGTAAGTTTATTGGAACTAAACATCAAAGGGTGTACAACATATGGTGTCATCAATAACAAAAATGTATTCATGATTCCACATGAGTAGCAGATTTGTGGTTCTTTTTGTGGTCTCATTGTGAATGGAACGTATGTTAGGTTCCAAGTATATTCATTCATGATGTGTTGTTCTTAGGGCCGAAATGAATTTGTATGTGTTGATGTTTCATGCCTGAATATCATTATGATGTTTGTTTTATGTGGCTTTATGTCGATTGTGAGGGGAAGGATGTGCACTTTGAAGGACAAATGTTATGCATAATTGTACTTAGAGTTCCTTGTTCCTAAAATGTGTTGCTTCTGGTGGTTTTAGGTTCCGTTGGAGATCATGTACTTGAGATCTTGACTGGATGTTTTTTGGGAGTATTGTTATGGCGATGGCATACACCAGTCCCAAACCAAGATGCGACCTTATCTTAACTCCACTGCTTTTAACCTACATTACGACTTTGTCGCAACAATATTTTCTGCCCTCGGCGGGAATTCCTTGGAATACCCCTGAATCGTTGTGCGTTGACAACAACTTTTAAGGTCACTTATAGAATTTGTTGAAACACATTCTCGACGACCCTCCACGTTTCGAGACTACGGACAAAGTTTTTTTGAGAAACTTCTAAAAACCTCTCAAACATTCGATTTTATCCCAAAACCACCATCAAACCAATGAGGGACTTCTCGAGCTAACGAATCAAAACACGGCTTCGCGTCACACGAACTATCAAAATCCGAAGTAGCTCGATTGAGCCTTATGTTCTTGCACGTACTGTTTATATATACATTGTCAAGTTTTGGCACTTACAACAACTAAGTATAGTTTCTGCTTCTCAAAAATAGCCACATGACCCCCTTTTTGTGAAGAGTGAAAAGCTCCAATTTCAAGTATGAACCATTTCACTTCATTTCCGTAACACTTGGTATGAGAGCACATCAACCTGGGCGGGGAACAAGACTATTTTGGGTATTAAATTAAATACTTGCACGTGTCTTCAAGCACATCTCCACTGATGAGAAGTTCACAAGCCTTGCGACAAAGTCGACGTTGCAAGCAAGCGCATACGGCCACAACTACGGTAACCGGCGAAGACAGTAACCCAGGACGAAGACACTCTGTGAAGGACCTTTAGCCTCATCAAGATGGATGAGAGGATAAAGGCTGGCACCTTGATTGGCGCAATGAATTCGAATTCTGGCATGCTTGACATTTTGATTTTGCCTGCAGTACTAACCAATGCAACTCCCTCAATGACACGAGACAAGATTGCGGAGTTGATTTACCGGCTGGCACCATGGAAGCGTTTCAAAAAATGCTTGTTGAAGAACTACAACAATACAATGCCAAAATTTGTGATTAAATGCACAAGAAGCGGTCCTTGCCGATCGACTTCACATCGGTGATTCCTGAATTTGTCCAGGTCTTCTTTAGTCATTTGGTCCAATAACGTTTAAGGGATTGACGGTTTGGATCTTCGTGGAAAGTTTGAGGCATACATAATCAGGGTTGGTGTTCACTCCGACAAAGAGAAGATGAAACTTGCGGCCTTGCTTTTATGGGGCATGAATTTGAGTTGGTGGGCTGATCTCATGACCATCCTACGGTAGTAGACAACTTCCAATGATCCAATAGCCACTACATCATCGGCACCGGGCGTATCATCTCTCGAGGGGGTCTAACCGACCTTCAAAACTTTTCAATCAGGCACTCATTGCTTGCTTTGACAAGCTAAACAAAAAAACGGAGGTTTGCTATCGGTTGCGATGATTGAAGCAACTTTCTAGCGTGATAGTGTACACGCCATTTTTGTGAAATCATCATCGCTACAAACCTCGCAAATGATGAGCCCTGTTTTCACTACAATAATGGCCTCAAGAAACATATTTGTAGATCAATTCGAATTTGCAATATCACTAGTAGTTTGATGTAGATCATCGCAGCCACTAAACGCATTCACTCCACCAATTTCAACTTAAAGTTCGATGAATCCAACGGCTATCGTTCTAAACATCAACCAGCATGGAGGAATGGGCATGGATCATAGAATTCAAAAAGCTCGACTCTGATAAAAGTTGATGCCATAAAAAAAAAGGTGATCAACAGACGTGATACAATTGTGAAAAGATGGGACATATAACGAGGAATGGCCCAAGGCAAAACCAAAAGGAGGGGAAGCAGCACAAAGAGCAAAAATGTGGAAGAGATTGCCCACCAGAACAGATAATGGGCAGGAGTACACATCAAAACTTGTGCCCTTGCCAAAAAAACCTGTGCTAAAATGATCGCCCACCCGAACGGCTATGATTGCCTTCTAATGAGGTTCCTGTGATCCAAACGTTTAACGAGGGATACGAGAATGACCAACCTGCGATTGTGCTCTAAGTGAAATCGAGGGGTTACAAATGTTGAAATTTTTTGCCAGATTTACGTGATAGAGGTCATCAAACATTTGTTTTGTAATCAATAAGAATAATCTGGAGATTTTGAAGGAAAAACTGTGGACGGAAAACTTTGCCTTCGCCGACAAAAGTAGCCATTACATCCGCAAATTGGGGATCACTGAAATGTAACCATCTAAAGATCGTACCCAATGAGCGACTACAAGGTGATCCTTAAGCAATATTTCTTGTACCACTAGAATCCACAAGTCGACTAAAGCAATGACACTCTCTACACCAAACACGACGGCGAGCAAATCTTCCTTCCTCTTGTGTAACACCAAAATTTAGCCTACGTGGAACAAGTGACAACGTGGTGTCTAAAGCCATGCAACAATTGTATTAGTAACCGCAAAGACGCAACGACCAATAACAACGTTGATCTTGTTTGATCTGGCAAAACAATACCTGAAGAAAGGGGCCTTGGCGTGGTTGGTCCACTTTCATTTGAGCAGCACAAGAATGAAAACAGTCGTCACAGTTGACGCATTAGCCGCATTAGCTTCATCAGCCTCATCGACCTCATTGACATCAAAGTTCATGAACAAAGTCGAGGAGTTTGTTCTGCTTGTGAAAGAACTCATAGGGGTATTCCTTGAGGAGTTACCTAGCGAACTTCCTCCCAAACGCAACATCGACCACTGAATTGAGCTCAAACTTCATAGTAGATCAACTGGTAAGGGGAATGAACGGATGAGTGATCACAAACTCACAAAGCTCAAGCAGTAGCTAGAAAACATGCTGACTCAGGGATTCATCTGATTCATCTCCTTATACGCCGCATCAGTCCGGTTTGTAAAAATTGGAACTAGCAAAATGTGGGTGTGTGTGGATTACTTGGCATTGAATGACAATAATATCAAGAACCCCTACCCTCTACTTCGAGCGGATGATCTTTTTGCATGACTACATAGATCAAGAATTTTTACGAAAATCATTCTACAGAGTGGCTACCACCAAATTTGCATAAAAAATAAGGATGTTGCAAAAACTACGTTTCGAACAAGGGACGGGCACTTTGAGTTCAGGGTTCTGCCGTTTAGAATTACCAACGTCCTTGCAACATTCATGGTAGGAATGAGCTGTTGGGGTTTTCGAGCCTGCAATGAGAAAGTCACCGCGTGCTCTGATGTAGCAAGGGGGTCTTGCTACTGTCCAGGACCTCTATGCCCAGGAAGCAAACCTTGTACTCCAATGTGCGGAAGCAAAAGACTTGGATGAAAACTTGCAATTGAAAAAGACTATCAAGTAAGAGTATGGTACAAGGAAACAGCGGCAAAACAAAGCTCAACTTAGTGCTCTGACACAACCTACCCCGTCCGAGGGCACAACACCTTGTTAGGCCGTCAAGGCTGTTGTTGCAAGGGTCTTAGCACGGTCACCGTACTTTCAGGTGAAATGGCCTCCACGTTGTCAGGGAAGCCTCCTCTGCACGTTGGCAGCCACTACCAGACTTATTGGGTTGTCAGAGGTCTTCTGACCGTTCTAGCCAAGCTGGAAAAGTGTTGCCAGGCTTACTGGGTCGACAGAGGGGAACTCCAACAGAGTCCTTCTAGACTTGATCAGCATAACATAGGCAGAGCTGGCGCCAGACACTAAATCTAGGCTCAACGCTTAGATATAGCTCCTGGCTCAGAGATGAGGAACATCCAAAGAGGCAGCCATAGCAAGGCTACTCTCCATTCTTGTACGTAGTGTGGCCACCTCTTCTAGGTAGTCAGGCCTTGAGGTAGTCAGGGGCGTCCACCAACCCAGGTTGGCAGTAGGCTGTCAGGTTGACGTGGGTCTTTAGGTGAGAGAGCGTCTATAGAGTCTTGGTCTGAGGCATTTTCTAGCAAAGGAGGACAACTGGTGCAACTATTGTATGGAGTTGTTGTAGTTTCTGCTACAGTTACAAGATGATTGAGTCCAATCTGCTTTTATACTAGGATCCTGACAAGTTGACCAGCTGCCATGTGCCTAGAGAAACTTCCTGTTGCAAGGTCATGGATTCCTCCTCAAGGAATATTTCCGGTCCAAGGCACGCAACTTCCTCCGCAAGGAAGCTTCCTGAATGCTAACAACTTGGTCGTGGTCTCAGCTACTGGGTCGTGCATGTTGCCGCTGACGCAAGGTGGTCCCCACTCTTGGCTCTGTATGCAGCTACTAAGTCGTGCATGTAGTAGCTGATGCAGCTGCTGAGTCGTGCATGTGGTAATTGATGCAATGCTGAGTTGTGCATGCACCACCTGATGTAGAGTGGTCCCTGCTTCAGAGGCCTGCTTGCATGTGCTGATGCAAGCGGTCCCAGCGGTCTAGTCAGGTGTAGCCCCACCCTGATTGATCTGGGCTAAGTACCCAATACTGCTTTCTTGTACTACGCAACTGCTGACCAAGCTGGGCCAGCAGGCATGCACAGCCCTGCTATGCATGTAGCAATCAAAGATCCAGGCTCCTTTCCCCCTTTGGACCTGGATGCTAGAATTAAATGTGGCCTGTACATCAGAAATTCCTAGTCGAGGCGCACCTGGGTATTTACGTATAAAAACCCGTAACTTTGCGTGTAGACCTTCGATTGTCGATCCGACTGCACCATGTCAAAGGTGTTGCTCAACGCAGTTATTGCTCACTCTAACATGAACAACATTTTTTATCATACCTTGTTAATTGTTTTGTGGTATGCCTCGAGGACTTCCTCTTATACAACCAAACTCGAGAGGATCATTGACGACACCTTTGATAGGTTCTCAATGTCCTCCAGGTGGAGAATTTCTATGGGAAGGTCTTGAAATGTGACTTTCGTCAACGATCAATTGAATTTCATGGTCACATTGTTGGCTGTGGACGGATATCCATGTATCTAAAACCGATATCCTCGTTGGCAGATTGACCAAATGCAACAAAAATACACAACGTACAAGTTTTCCTTCGGTTTTGAAACTATTATTGAAGGTTCGTGAAGGACTTCACCCAAGTTTCAGTGCCTTTTTCTTACCTCATTCGCAAAGATTGCGAGTGGAATGGCCGAGACAATGAACAAGAAGCTTTTACATTTTTACGTAAAGCCCTGACCTCAACGCCAACCCTTTGATTGGCTAATCTAAGGGCTAACTACATCATGGCCACATGTGCCTTGATCTTGCAATCATGGTTATAGGCGTACAGGAGAACAGAATAGGAGAACAACCCATTGCATACATGTCGCGGAAGCTTCACGGGGCGGAGCTCAACTATGTTGTCTACGAGAAACAAATACTTGCGGTTATCCATGCCTTCATAATCTGGCTCTGTTATCTTGAGTGTCGCAAATGTATGGTTAAAACGGATCACCACGCCTTCTAGTATGAGAAAACAGAGTCAAACCATGCGGAAAGCCAATTTCGATGGATGGAATTCTTGGAGTCCAACTTTGATTACAAAATCGAGTATCGACTCGGAAGGACAAATCCAACGGACGCGTTGAGCCGCCGACCGATCTCGTGGAGGTCAATGCATTATAGATTCAAGGAGACTTGTATGTAGCAAAGTTATTCACACTTGGTTATGAGGACCACGGAGCATTCAACACGACAAAGATTCACTTTGCAGACTCTTAATGGCATAGATAGCAGAAAAATCAGGTCGTCGTCCTTGGAGTTGAGGAGCTACGATGCATGCTGCTCCAAGAATACCACAACTATGGGAAAGGGGGCCACTTCAAAGTTAAGAAGACTGTGAAGTAGCTTGCAAAGCACCATTGGTGGGATAAGATGGGGGTTGTTGCCTGAAAATTCTTTAGAAGCTGCGAACTTTGTGAACGGCACAAAATTCAACGGACTAAATCTTGTGGACTACCATAACCAGTACAAATACCAGAGAAACCATGGACCAACATCTTCATGGATTTTGTGACTGGCTTGCCTATCACAGAAGAAACTTTTGATGCTTTACATGTTGTCATCGACAGGTTCTCAAAGATGGCACACTTCATTCCGACCACTTCATATGTAATCGCCAAAGGGGCGGCGCGAGTGTTCCTTGACCAAATCGTCTCACTACATGGGAACCCGCGATCTATCACGAGTGATCAAGATGCGTAGTTCACAAGCTAGTTTTGGCGAGATCGGATACAATAGTAAGGGTGTCGAATTTCACTTTGAATAGCATTCCATCTGCAAACCGATGGACAAATCGAGCAAACTAACCACATGCCCAAACAAATCCTAATGAAACTTTATGAACCTCATGGCATTGAGTGGGCAGTCAAGTTGCGAGTCGATTAGTTTGCATACAATTTGGAAACATCTATCACAACGGTAAAAAAACCATTTGAGGTGGTTTACGGAGCAAAACCAACCATCTTAATTGATTT
Organism: Penium margaritaceum; assembly: GCA_023375785.1. NCBI lineage: Eukaryota > Viridiplantae > Streptophyta > Zygnematophyceae > Desmidiales > Peniaceae > Penium > Penium margaritaceum. Next base: position 117,494 of record SZWC01003540.1, read on the forward strand.
GCAGATTGACAGCAACATCTTCGCCGTTGAAACTCATGTGTGAGAATTTTCGGCAATCTGGGAACAAACTTGCTAGATTCTCGTAAAGGCACAAGCAGCTATGAAGAGAGAAGTAGATAAACATCAAGAACACGAGGATTTCAAGACCGGTGACAGCGTTTTGTTCAACTCTGTCACATTAAAACACTATGGATCAAGCAATCGGAAGCTCAAACCCTGGTGGTTATGACCTTTGAACATCTTGGAGATGCGCACTCAAGACGTCGCAAAGCTTCGACAACTCGACAACATGTAGATACATCCGGTGTTCCACATCAGAAAACTTTGACATTATATTGATTCAAAGGAACATTTTATTCAACGCGTGGCACCTATTCCACCACCCATGATCGCAAACTGTGACCACAAGAAAACAATTGAGGAAATCCTTGATTAACGACAACAAGGAGGTGAAGATCACTATTTGATCAAGTGGAAGAACTATGACGTGGCACATAATAGGTGGGTGTTATACAACCATCTCTCAAACACTGATTTTCTCATCGACGGCTCCAAAGCTTGATTATGGCTGCGTAGTGGTTATGCGCCGAGACGTCGCATCTAGAGGGAGGGAAGTGTTGTGCCGATGGCATACACCTATGCAAAACCCAAAAGCGACCTAATTTTGGTTGCACCGCTTAAGACCTACATCATGATTTTGTCGCAACACCTTTTTGTGCACTCGGAGGGAATTCCCCCGGATCCTCGCTCCATGACAACCTCTTTTCAAATCAATTCCGGAACTCGTCAGAACATGTTCTAAAAAACCATCGACGTTTGAAGACTATGGGAAAAGTTCTTTTGGGCAACTTTGACAAACTTTTCAAACCCTCAATTTGATCACAAATTCCATCATCGAACCAACGAAGGACTTCTTGAGCCATCAAATTAGAACACTGTGTCGTGTCACACAAACCGCAGAATTCCCAAACGACTCGACCGAGCCTCAATTTATGGCACTCGCCGTTTGTATATATGTTGCCGAGTTTTGGCAATTAAAACAACAAAGTATACTTTTCACTTCTCAAACATACCCATCTGACCCCATTTTCGTGAAAAGTGACAAGCTCCAATTTTAATTGTGAACCACATCATTTTTGACCGGCGTAACATATTCATCATTCCCTACCACTAGCATGTCTTTGGCCCGTATTTTTGTTCTTAGTGTGAATGGAATGTATGTTATGCTCCAAGTGTATTCTTTAATGACATGTGTTGTACATAGGGCACAAATAAATTTGTATCAATAGATGTTTTAGGCTTGAATATCATTATGATGTTTGTTTTATGTGGCTTGTTTTCGATTGTGAGGGGAAGGAAGTCCACTTTGAATGAGAAATGTTGTACATAATTGAACTTAGAGCTCCTTGTACCTAAAATGTGCTGTTTGTGGTGGTTTTATGGTACCCTTGAAGATTATTTATTTGACAAATTGACTTGATATCTTTTTAGAGTATGTTTTGAATGGGTGGATATGTTTTCCCGCAAAAATTACTTATCATCATCAAGTGTGTTGTGTGTCGGATATTGTTGTACATATTAGTGAGATTCGGTTTGAGGATAGTGCATTGACATATTGAATATGGGAGAGTATTAGGTATGGATTTGTTTTGGTGTAGTCTCACATTAGCATTCGACAGTGAAAAGTATGGGTGTTATGCATGGTGGGTTAAAAAGAATGGGGGTGGATGCAAGTGCATAATGTATCAAAACATTGAATTTGGGCACATGCATTTTTGTATGGTAATGGCACGTACATGGGGAGAAGAGAAGGGGGTTGGTGGTGGTGGTGTATGAATACATTGTAATACAAACAAATTTTGTAAGGAATTCCTTGATATATGCTAGTGCATCTAGACCACACCCCCATCAGCACATGTATTGTGTGTGGTGTTTTATTGGCTTTTGTTTTTGTTGGTGCATTGATTTAACTACTTAAACAAACACAAATTCATCTTTTTTGATAGTGTATTGATGTTCTTTTGTGCATTCTTTCTCCTTTATTAGTTTCTCTCTTGGACTTATTGGGGTGTTTTGCTCAAGGACGAAAGATTTGGAATATTGTATTTTGGACATGGTGGCATACATGGTGTGGCCATGAAAAAATGCATTTATCTTTTTAATGCACCACGTGTGCGTGCATGGAAACATGGTGCATGTTTTTGTGCTCCCATGAATTCATGAATAAAGAAATGTACACACCGAAAAATAACATAGATTTACACGTACATAATGATGTAAACTCTTGTACGTGAGCTTGTGCATAAATGCACACATAAACCTACTCATACACACACACACACACACACACACACACACACACACA
>SZWC01003540.1:134732-163643 GCA_023375785.1 Penium margaritaceum
GTGCAGCACCCATGGCGTGCATCATCTGAGTGCACCAACGACATCGGCATCATTATCGGAGCAGTGCTCGCAATGAAGAAGTCATGAGAAGTTAGCTGGCACCGGAGGAGGTATGCAGGGCCAAGGCTAAACTTGTATAGTGTGGTACATGGCAAACAGCCCATGGCCATGGCTGATTACGAGGCGACACTTGAGTCGGGCCACTTTGCCATGTGATGGAGTCTTCAAGGAGTTTTCACACACCTTAGCAAGGTGTGTGAAAACATGATATGATGTTATCTACTTTTCTTCAGCAATGTGCTGGATCCATCAGAAGTTGAGGAAGAATGGCTTGCCAAAGTTGGGTGGTGCAGCCAGCCCGGTTTGGTCGGCTGACCACTCGTCCACAGGAAAAACGGGTCTGATGGTGAGGAGTTCGACTCCCAGCATGCAGAACAATGCCAAGGCTCCCCTTAGGGGATTTTAGACCAGTATCCCATGCTTTTTTGGAGGCATGGACACCTCAAAAGGTAGAAAAATGCTTCATTGGCGACCAGGGCACTTCCGGCATGTGTCTCTCATGCTGGTGTTGTGATAGAGGCCTGAGTTGCAATGATGCACGTGGGAGAGCCTGGCGGACACTACCCTCCTCCGAATCTCACGTGATTTGGTGCATTGGAAATCTTGTGACAAACACTATAACTCTTCAGATCATGTACGTGTCCATAAAGTGACTCAAAATGACGATATTTCCATCCGTTCTTTCCCTCCTGCGTTCTGCCATGGTTCTGCTCATGTGACCACTGACATTCGGTGTTGTGATCCAAAGTGCACCGTCAGTCAAAACCTTCATTTCTCGTCATGCATCAAGCTCCCACTCCTGTGAGAGCTGGGTGTACGGTCATGTACAGTTGGGAAGCAATTTTTGATAGGAGTTCATAGATGTTTTCTAGAGGAGTTGCTGCCACGGCACGGCATCCACCACAAGATCGAGGCAGAACCAGGGTTGTCACCATCAGTGCAGTCTTTGAACCACATGAGGGACACAAAACTCGCAAAGCTCAAGAAGTAGTTAGGGGAGTTGGTGGACTAGGGCTTCACCAGGTTGTTGGTGTCTCCATCCGCTGAGCCGGTGCTATTCGTCAGGAATAATTGGGGAAAGCTGCAGATTTCCGTGGACTACCAAACACTTAACATCATGGTGAATAACCCCCAAGAGTTGCCACTGGCTGAGAAGTTGTTTGACCAATTTCAAAGCGCACGCACCTTCAACAAACTGGACCTGAGATCGGGGCACCACCAAATCCCGATTGCAAGGAGGATGTGGAAAAAATTGCATTTTAGATGTGCTATGGACACTTTGAGTATCTCGTGATGCCCTCGGTGCTAATGAATGCTCCTGTCACGTTCATGGCCCTGATGAACGGGGTATTTCACCCTACTTGGACTGGTGCATGGGGCGTCTAGATCAACGACATCCTTGTCTGCTTGCGGCCAATGAAGGAGCACCAGGAGCACCCGCGGAAGGTGATGGGAGTGTTAAGAAAGGAGCGGCTTTCTGCCAAAATCGGCAAATGTGATCTTTCCAAGCAAGAGGTGGAGTTCCTCGGATACAATGTGAGTGGGTGAGGATTCTGCATGGACCCAAAGAAGGTGAAAGCAGTAAAGGATTAGCCAGAGCCAGCGTGCGTGTAACATATGGGTTTTTTTGGGTTTGACGAACTACTACTGGTAGATAATTCGGAGGAGGGCGGCAATGGGAGCACCCTTAACAGACTTGGTCAAGAAGGGACATTAACGGGAGTAGAGGGAAAAAGGGGGGGTATAACCTTGGAGTATTCAAGGCTTCCATGTGTGATGCACCGGTATTGGTGCACCTTTGCACAAACAAGGAGTATTTGTTGGCGATAAATGCAAGCAACGATGTATCGGCGGAGTGCTCATGCAAGACCAAGGGAAGGGGCTGCATTCCATTACGTACTACTCCAAGAAGCAAAAAGGGGCTGAGCTCAACTATTCTATCCATGAGAAAGAGATACTTGTGGTGGTCTAGGTATTCAAGTGATGGAGGTGCTACCTCAAGGCGCGGTGGTGTATGGTGTACACGGACCACTATGCACTCAAGTACGTCAAGTCACAATTGAACCTGAGTTGTTGTCAAGCACAGTGGATGGATTTACTAGATTAAGGCTTTGACTCTGAAGTTCAATACAAACCAAGGAGGATCAACCTAGCAAACCTGCTTTCACGTCACAAAAACTTGGACATGCATGCAATCACGGTGTTGGTAGGATCCCCAATTACCAGCATCCTATTTGCTCATGGGTTTGTGGAGGACTAGGAATTTGCAGAGAGTACAGTGAAGGGGTGCAAGTGGGATGACCAGTATTGGTAGCATGAAAAGGAAAACCAGATTGTGGTGTCGAGGAGTGCGCCTCTACAGTAGGTGCTGTTAGAGGAGGCACACGAATTGCATTATAGTAGCCATTTTGGCCATGATAAGACCTTCAAAATGCTTACATTCCAAAAATATTGGACAACAATAGGAGCACATTGCAACCGTGACATGCGCCAAAGGATAAAATCACAGAGGACTGAGGTGATAGGAGAGGTACAACCGCTACCGGTACCGGAGCGACCGTGGATGAACATCTCACTGGGTTTTGTGGGAAGTCTTCCAAGGATTACGAAAGGAAACAAGGTGTTGAAGGTGGTGGATAGGTTTAGCAAGATGATACACCTCATCTCATGCATGAAGAGGGTCATGATAACAGATACAACTCAAAACATCTTGTGCCATATGATAAGACTTCCTGGGGCACCAAAATGCATGGTTACAAACCACGACCCGCGCTTCACCTTCCAGTTTTGGGAGGTAATATTCAAGAAGCTGGGCACCCAGGTGGTCTCTTATCGGTCTGCCATCCCCAAATGGATGGCCAAACCGAATGCAAAAAGAAAACAGCTTTTGTGGGGGATCTTGGAGTGGGATGGTGAGGGATCGGAATGCAAGGTCCCGGTGGCTGAGTTTTGCCTACAACTCGACAGTGCATGCCTCGATCAAGGGGTCTCCCTTTGAGGTATTGCATGTGATGTAGCTTGAATGTTCCTCAAACATGAAGACGGAGTCGGAAGTTTCCGCAATGCAAAGTTTACACAATACTTCATGGAGGTGCGGTGGGGTGTATGTGACGTGCTTCACATGGTATAGCAGCAGATGAAGTAACAAGGGCGCAAGTACCGGACATTCAAGGATTTCTTTGTGGAACAAATGGTGCTGCTGAGCTTGTAGAACTTGTCGCTGGCTGGGGTGGGAAATGACAAGCTCAAACCTTGATGGGTGGACAACCTTCCGGCCAAGAAGAAGTGGTCCACGATGAGCTATGGATTGGAGCTCCGGCCCACTACGGGATCCATCATGTGTTCCATGCTTCTATCCTCAATGCCTAAAAGGAGCCGGATGCACAGTTCATGACATTTGGATAGGCTCCTCCTCCACCAGCTTTTTGGAGGATGAGGAGTATGTGGTGGAGAATATTCTCGGCATCATCGGTGCGGCAATGGGTAGAAGTACCTGGTGTAATGGCTTGGCTATGAGCCTTATTAGAAATTTTGGATCCTTGAAGCTGACATTAACAGGGGAGGTACGATAAACATGGTCCTCCAAGCGAACCAGGAGCGCACTAGGTTAATGCACTCTCAAAGGGGGGATAATGTTATGGGAGCTACCGGTTGATGTAGTGATTACATCATCATGATTAACTTATATGCATGTTTTCATCTGCCCGTTGTATTCTAAACGAAGTACAATGCAATTTTGACCTAAAAAACGGGTCCTTTGGTGTAGGGACAAGAAAGATACTGTGGTGCAAAGGTGAGAGGTGCACCTCCAAAAAAAAGGAAGCCCTGAGCACAATAGAGCGACTTTATCATCACTCAAGCTAGAGTGTTCCTGGATGGACACTTAGCCGAAGAAACAAAGTTCATTGGGGGCCACGGGTGCTTTGGGATGGCAGTTGGAGGTGCATTTGCAAGCAAGGGTGCTTCGGACGGTTGTGACCTTCCACTAGTGGTGCTGCCAACGGCAGCCACACGTGGAGCACACAATTAGAGCGCACACTAATTCAGCCATTTCTCCACGGATTAAGGTATTCTTTGGTGCCTTGGAAAAGCTCACATACACAACATTTGATAAGTGTGTAGTTTTCACCATTGCATCCTGATAGAAGGCTTCGGATTGCCGAGGGACTCTCGGCTAGCTCAGAGGGACTCGTACATGAGGAACTCGAGGGATTATTCTAGTCATTCCAATTCTACCCAAGACTCTGTATGTTTCCTTGTATTGATCTATCAGGTCTAAGGATTCATTCCTTTCTTAACTCTCCTTGTACTCCGAGTATTTCCTCACACATCTCCATTCGATCCTACAAGTCTTCTGTAGTGCATGTTGGTACGAACGCCACCGGGTGAGTTGCACGCTGGGATCCTTGTTCACTACCAGTGGACTTGTTGCTAGGAGAAGGCCGTGCACATTCTCAAGGGCTAATCCACACATTAAGGGGTCAAGGGTGGGAGGTTTATCCCAAGGACATGGGTTGTGACCGTCACGTTAGACGCCCCTTGGTTCACATATCGAGTGTGGTCAAGTACAGCACGCTGACCTTGAAGTCAAGTATATACAGCAAGTCAGGCAAGAACAGGCCCAAACCAAGACCAACAAAGCAAACACTGCCAATGCCCTGGACAGGCAGAATCTTGTCTGAGCCTGTACGGATGCGTCAAGTTCACCAAGCCAGACATAAACAGAGCATGGAGAAGGGATTTTCTCATTGTGTCCATCCCATATGCCTATATCCCCATTACTCCTTACAGGGAGATTCTTCTCATGTCATCGGACCTGAAAAAAAATTGGGAGAAATTATCAACATCTCCAAAAAATTATCCATCATTAGTTCTCTGATGTGCCTTGCAACCAGCACACATGCTGATTTTGTGTTTCAAGCTGACTTTGTGTTTTTCCTCACCAAGTTTTCGCATTGTCCACGCAAATGCTAATGTACATTCTCTTGTTCACCCTGTTTCTCCACTCTTCCATGCACACATTTTGCCTCATTGTCTTTCTTTGTCTCTATCATCTGTCTTCCTGGGCATGTGTGGGTGTTTTTGAATGGCTCCACATTGAGGTTGGTTTGGAAATGGTATGGTTAAACGATAGTGCTTGCATGGTCAATAGACTCCGCCACAGCCTCACATGTGTCCGCCTCTTCATCCCTCAATTTGAGCCTACGTCTTGTCCGATACTACATGTATCCGCCAGTGATTCTTTCCAAATGGGACCACACACCTATAAAATTCCAACTCGGTGCGGCCATATGCTTTGTGGCCATACAACCTTGTGGTCCCGATCATGGAGAGACATACAAAGTGGTCCTTAACTGGGTGCTCCAATTTCTAGTGTCATGTTACCTGATTTTTCTCCCATTGTTGTACATTCCATTTGGTTAGTATGTTTTGATCATTGTGTGTGTGAGGCTCGCATGCACCACCACAAAAAAGCTTACTGTTTTCATGGTGGTGGAAAGCGAGCTTACCACCACCACCTCCCCAAAACTACAAAAAATGTTTCCACATGTTTCACAGTGAAGTGGCTGCCCCCTTGGTCTACCTTTCATGTGTTTTCTCACTGCCTACACTTAAACTCAAAAATAACACTTACGAGGATGTGACTGGTGGCCACAGTGATTTCAATGGTCTGCAAGGGCATGAACATGAGCCAAGGGAACACCATGAGCGATAGTCGAGTGGCAAACAACCCCCTCCACCCCATAAATCTTTGCACCTCTTGTCTTAGGGAAGAGCGGTAGCATGTGAGGAGTGTTAGAATGAAGAAGGTGGCAAGGAAGCACAAACACTTGGGAATGATTAATAGAGCGATGACTTAGCGAATAAAAACATAAGAGAAGGAATCAGTGGGGAGAGTGAGAGCGAGTGTGGTTGACAAGGCCACCCATGTGAGAGAATCTCACCTGGGGCCTCAAAGCCACCGATGAGGCCGAGCCCGACCACACGGGTTTTAACTCGGTGACGGCTACTCGTGCTCCCGAGTCCGTGACAGCACGGACCCTAGGAATCACTTAGGGATAACTCATGAACACCCCAAGAAATCATCCAAGCATGCAAGATAAATCTGTGCCACATCGGCTACAAGCGTATGTAGGATGCATGCATAGTTCTCGTCTCTAGTTAAAATCAAGAGAGATCATCACAACAGGTTAGCCAGCGTATGACACGTCTGGCACAAAATGATCCTCATGTCATTTTATCTGCCCATTATCTTGGCCACCAACACGCAATCATGTGTGGCATGTGTTTCTTGAGTTCTTGAGTAATCCGAAGCAAGGTATTGAACTTCATGCGTGTCTGGAAAACTTTCAGTTTCCTACATGGTAATGCGTGTGGGTGAATTCAAGAGATCAATTGCATGGTTTCACACCTGACACCAACCCTCACCCATGATCCACAGACACACACAACCACCAACATGTTCCTTACAGAAGACGAAGTCAGCTAGTCATGCACCCTCCCATAAAACACATACGTACAACCCCACATAATGAAAAACAGACATGTAAACGGTGTGCAAGGGACACTGCAATGGAGAAAAATCAGGACACCTAACAAGACAAGCACTGAAGTAGGGTGTGCGACTCAATTAGGGGGATTACACGCATGCAGCAGACCAACGGAATGCACAAGAGACTTGAGAAATCCCTTGCACAGAGCCCTCGTGAGGAATTATACACGCTGTTGGTACGTGTCAACCCGGACGACTTTGACTTCTCTCGCCACGGTGCATTCATGCACAAAGTGGTGTTCAATATTGATGTGCTTTGTGCATGTGTTGTGTATGCCATCATGCCCAGCAATGGTCTTCGTGCTTTGGTTCTTACAACATAGGGTGATGCAACAAATGGACACATGCATATGCTGAAGCAAGTGGCACAACCAGATGATTTCATACATATCTGCGCCGAGTGCAATATACTCAGCCTCGCTGGAACTACGTACCACACACCCCTACATGCAAATCTTTCACAAGACAGCAATGCCACCAACTAGAAAGATACACCCAAATTGACTTCGAGTATCGGTACAATGAGCCCACTAACTGGTAGTGTATCCAACGACAATTACTAAGGGATGTGAATGGAAGCACAGTCCAAGACATGCTATGGAGAAAGCATATCACATGATGCAGAGGGCAGCCTCAAGATGGTAGGCCTGAGGCTGCTTCAAAAACTGGATTAGAAAGTTGACCACGAATGCCACATGGTCAGTAACTTCCACCGGCTCCTCCAGTTGTGGCATATTCAATGACTGCAGCAGACGTTGGCCTGCTGGGGCTATGAGGTTGGAGGCGATAGGATCATCAGTCAGTAGTGTCGCAAATCGCTCTCCGAGGATGCGGACGTACGCAGCTCGGTTGATGTGTAGATTCTGACGCTAGCGATTGCACTCAAGTTCCATGCTGACAAAGACCTTCGCTGGAATGAGGTCCTTCATCTTGTAGGAAGATTGGAGAAGTGCCTTTGCTGGCGGAACGACGGTTGGACTGGGTGATGCGATAAGAAAGTTGTCCAAGTAGACCAAGATGGCCACAAGAGGCTCTGACTGAAGATGCAGAAAGAGCGTAGGGTTAACTTCACTATGTTGGTAGCCGTCACTCTCAACGGTGGATATGATATCCATGTTCCAAGACCGATGCAACTGCTTGAGTCTGTACAAGGTCTTGCACAAGATTAAATCTTATCAGTGCCGTTGGTATAACCGGGAAGATAAATCATGTAGATATCCTCGTCAAGACGGCCGTGTAGTAATGCATCATTTATCCATCATTTCCACACATCAATCATGCTGAGCCACAAGGCTGGGGAGGACAAGAGCAATGGTACAATGACAAATTGGTGCAAAAGTCTGCTCAAGTTTGACTTCAAGGATATGAGAAAACCCCTTGGCAGTCAGCCATGCCTTGTAGTGCTCCACTGAGCTATCTGGCTTCAGTTTGCGCTTCAGGGCCTCATGGACTGAGACCGCCTTGCATCTGCGAGGCAAGTCAACCAGTTCAAAGGCATCATGTTCCTTTGAGGAAATCAATTTCCTCTTGCATGGATTTCTCCCAGAGTACATCAATGGTTTCCCCTTGAGTCTAGCGCACGGTCATGAGGTCATGGGAAAGCGGAGAGAGACTGCTGGCAGCAAAGCAAGCATCCGCATAACCAAAGATTGCAAACTTGACAGCAGTCTGGAAATCTTAAGCGATTAAAGAGTAGCTGAGATTTGTGTTTGGCTAGGCAACACCGATGGAAAGATAAAGGGTACCAAGACCTATGGGATAGATGAAGTGTACAGCAAACGGATGTGATGCATGAGAGGGAGTGGCGTACTGCGAGGACGACTGTGAGGGAAGATCATGAAGCCTCTTTCCATGCACGTACAACTGGGTTTACTCTGAAAAATAGCAAAAGAATATTGAGTCAGAAAAAGTGAAGGAGCATCTGTTATAGGCTTTGCAAGAGAGTGGGAGACATGGATGGATAACATAGAGGACACCTGATGGAAAGGAGCATGGACCTGTGCTGTGTCCAAAGGCGATACAGTCGATGGGGACTTAGATGTTAACTGATACGTTGACGATGACATCAGTGAGGACTCAGAAGAGTGAGGACTTGGTGACTCTGGGGAAGGGGAAGACCCACAGCCAGCTCAAGATGCAGATAACATAGGATTGGGAGCTGTCGACCCAGAAGGGACTGCGTCCCTGAGATTGGAGGTTGAGCAAGGAGCACCTCCTCCAAGCCAATGAAGCAAGGAAAATGAGAGCGGAGGAGCATGATGAGAAAACTCACAAAGGAAAACATCCTCAAAGAGGAGGGCAAGTTGGGACTCAATGACACTACATCTGTCCGAGTCCCGGAAGCTCCAGAGCATCGACAGAGCTGACACCCCAAGAAATGGACATATGCAGGCGTGAGGAGAGAGTTTTCCTTCGTGCTAGTCCTCTGAGAGCCAAACAGCATCTATTAAGCCCTAGAAAAGCACAAGATGAAGGTCTACACAATGGCCAACCCACCACTCAAAAGGGAGTAACATGGCATGAAAGAGGATCATGAGGGACATAGTTCTGGACCCACGTCAAGTTAGACATGGCTTTGAAGGAGAAGTGAGGTTCAAAATTTGGGACAGATAGAAGAGTGCAAACACCATTAGTGAGAGTACGGTTGTCACATTTGGAAGTCCCATTTTGTTGGAGTGAGTAGGGGGAAGACGCCTCAATACACACCCCACGAGACGCAAGAACGCGTGCAGAGGGGTCCATGATTTAGCCGCCATGATTAGACAAAAAGATGCGGAGATGACGACCACAGTCCAGCTCGGCCTAGGGACGCCACGACTAAAAAAACACCTACATTGCTCTTTTTGACAAAAAGCAAAGACCAAAATCATGCAGGAAATTTATCAGTGGGACTAAGAACGTAGAGGCCCATGCCCTCGAGGATGTCATGAGACAAGGACCCCATGAAATCATCCCGCATCAGGTCAAGGGGATTGGATGTGTGGGACTCGGAAGTAGAGAAAGGACATCGATGCATTTTTCCCCGAGCACATTCAAGAAAGCAAACATGATAGGGAAGGGGAAAGGTATGAGCATCCAAGCCATCAGCGGTGCGAGTGCAAAGGAGAATGTCAACGTGAGTGTGAATGTGGCAAAGGCAACGATGTAGGAGTTTAGCACGGGCCAGACTGAGGGAGCGTGCAACATGAACCAAGGCAGACGTGGATCGAGTGGATACATATGAAATTACAAAGTAGATGGCCGCGGCGAAGACCACACAACATCACACGACGGGAAGAACAAATGGAGACACTAGCACACCATGACTAGAGGAGAAGTGAAAACCCTGGTCGCTAAGGGTCATGACAGAGAGGAGACTGATCTCAAGGACATGGACAGACAACTCATCAGGGAGAAAGAGCTCTCTCCCAGGATCCACAAAGTGAACAACATCAATTCCTTGAACAGAGAGTAACTGGCCATAGCCATTATGAACAAAGCAAACAACGCTGACAAGACCAAGGGAGATGAAGGAGGCACGATGCGATGCCATGTGATGAGTGGCTCCCGTGTCAAGGATCCAAAAGCCATTGGACAGAAAAAAAAACAGGAGAATCCTAATGAAAGCAACAGTGGTCGCAAGGAAACTTGACGAGGATGGCTGGCCACAGACAGCAAGACTCCGAGGCAAGGTGAAAGACTGTTTGAGCGTTGGTACGGTCGTCGCGCTGACCTTCGCCTCGCTCGTGTCTGGGGTAGCATCGCCTGCGTTTGGCTCCCTGAGGACCAATGTGATGGCAAGCTGTCTCCTCGAGGTCATCTCTATCCTTTCCTTGGCGTTTCCTCTTAGTCCAAAGCCTGACGCTTTTGGGAGCCTGAGAGTAGTCGAGTTGTTGAGTCTTGTGATGCTCTCTTATTTGAGAGCACATTCTCTACTGACATCACTCATTTTGTCCCGTCGCTTGCACCCTTCTTTCATCCAGGGGGAGTTGGTGTATATGGAGTACCCTTCGGTTGTGGATGCGCTCTGTGTCCCGCGTTGGCACCGTCACCTACATCCTCTCCTGTTGCATCTACATCACCGCATGTGTCCCTCCTATCGCATCTACGTCATCACCTACATCCTCTCCTGTCACATCTATTTCATCACCTACGTCCTCTCCTATCACGTCTGTGTCGTTGCTTGAGTCCTCTCCTATCACATCGTTATCTTTGCCTGCGTCCTCTCCTGTCGCGTCTGCATCGTCGCCTTCTTCCTCTCCTATCGCACATGTATCGACGCCCGCGTCATCTCCTGTCGCGTCTGGGTCATCTCCTGTTGTGTCGTCACCTAAGTTATCGGTTGTGGTTCCATCCATAGCGGATAGAGTGGTATCATTGTAGCCTCCCATCTCGTCACCGTTTGTTTGTGTGCCATGCGGCCGTCTAAGATAGTTTGAATCCGCACTTGACAATGCCCCACCTGCCAGACGCACAATCTCAGCTGGCAACTCTGGGTGAGTGCAATCAGTACGTCCCATTCACAGTGGTGTTATTGACCCCACACAGCCTACTCCTGTCTCGGGTATTGACGCTCTTGGCTTGGCGGCGGCTGTGGTGCAACTTAACACCGCGCTTGGATATTCTCTCATCACGCATGACTTCCACCAAGCCATTGCGACAACCGGGTCTACTAGGCCTCTGCCATATCCCTCAATCGCCACTGCACTTGTTGCCAAAGGCACCACTGCACGGGTGCCTGAACCAAACACAGTGCAACATGCATGCTCCGCTACAGATGCAGCTCTCTAGGAGCAAGCTATGCGTGAGGAGCTCTCTGCGATTAAGGAGCTTGGAGTTTATGAGAAGGTGAAGCTTTCGCCTGGTCGAAAGGCCATATCAGCCTGTTGGATACTTTGAAGGAAAGAGGGGTCAAATGGATGAGTAGAATGGTACAAGGCCCGTCTTACGGCCAAGGGATTCTCCCAAGTGCATGGTGTTGACTTTGATGCCATCTTTGCTCCCGTTGGCAAGTACAACACGACAAAGGCCTTGCTGATTCATGTGGCACAACATGACTGGGAGCTCTACCAGATGGACGTGAATAATGCCTTCTTACACAGTAATTTCAAGAAATATATCTATCTCGTCTAGCCTCCAAGGTTCCACGACGGCACAGACAGGGTCCGGCGCCTCCAAAATACTTTGTATGGTGTGAAGAAATCTTCGCGTTGTTCAAACCACCCTGCTACCTTGGAGCGGGGTGGGTATCACTTTAGCAAAGTGGACCTCGCTTTGTTTGTGAGTGCGTCCTCTGCAGGTTTCATCGCTCTCCTGCTCTACGTGGACGACCTCTTGATTGCGTCCCCCAACCTGCAGGCTGTCCAGGTTGTAAAGGATCTCCTCCAATCTGTGTACAGAATGAAGGATCTTGGTCCAGCTTGTATCTTCCTGGGAATGGAGATTGAGTGTGATCGCCAGCTTCACACACATGTGCATCATGCGGGTTACGTCAAGACGCTGCGGGAGGGTTTTGCTCACCTCTTGGCCACAGTCCCCTCGGCATCAACACCTATGATGCCTGTTAGGCAGAGGCTCCTCACATGAGCAGACTCAGATCGCCTGGGGGAGCCTGTCGATGTCACAACATACCTCCGAGTCATTGGCTCCCTGATTTTTTTCGGGACCATGACGCGTGCAGATGCTACCTTTGCCATGAATTTTTTTTCGTAATTCTCGCAGCATCCATGTCAACTCCATCTGGAGGCAACTCTATGCGTGGTGTAATATGTCGTGTCTACCCCATTCATGGGCCTGCACTTTTGTGCACAACCGTCTGTTATTGTTGAAGGATACACTGAATGCAATTGGGTCCATGATCACAAAGCGCGCAGCCGGTCCGACTGCATCTTTCTTGTTGGAGGTACAACTGTCTCATGGAAGAGTTGTAAGCATGATTGGGTAGCATTGACTGAGGCTAGTATGTTGCATTGGGGGTCTGTGAAAGCATCCGATTGTACTGTCTCATGCAGCAGCTGTGCCAACCCATCCGTAACATTACCATCCGCTACAAAAATGAGAGCCCACATAAAAAAGCAAAGCATGATGGCATGTGTCAGACACGCACCAAGCACATCAACATTGAGCATCACTTTTTACGCGAGTACATTTCACGTGGGAATGTCTTTGACGTTGGTCTCAACACGCGGCAGTAGCCTGTAGACTTCCCCACTAAAGCAGCGTGCAACGGCAAGTTCATGTTTTCTGTGCGCAATGTTCGACTTCTTGCGCCTGCTTTTGCTCGTATGTGATTCATACCCCGCTCTTGTTGCTCCATCTTCCTATCCGCAGTTCTTGTATGGCTCTATCTCATGCCCCTTGCTGTGCGCTGTCGTTGTCATTGTTCAGTGACCCTTGCTCACTCGTGGCAATTGACGTCTGCTGGTCATGGGGGAGAGTTGGAGTGTCACCATGTTGCTATGGGTCGCTGGTATGCTACTACATTCGATGGCTACTTGACAGCATGAGAACTGTGCAAGCAGGTTGGCCGTGAAGGCGATGTGTAGCCGTGTCGTTGTGGCCAGGTACATGAGCGAGCCAATGACCCGCAAGTACAGGGTCACGTCGATCAGTTCTCCCATCTTTGCTGGATCATCGACCTTCAAGGTGTCCTCTCCGTCTGGGGTGATCGGGTTGGATGCCGTACGCACTCCAATGAGCAGCTTGACAAAACGCTCCCCCACAATGAGGGCGTATTGCTCCTGATGGACCAGGAGCGTCCGACGAGAGTGATCACAGACAATCTGCCCAGAAACATTACGGCCTCTCCCAGGTCTTTCATTTTGTATTTCAATTGTAACACGCCCTTGGCCGTGTCGATAGCCTTCAGGTCAGGAGAGGCAATCAGAAGGTCATCGACGTAGACCGGGATGGTCGAAAAGGGTGTAGTGGCCTGGGACAAGAAAAGCGGGTCCGCCACGCTCTGGACATAGCCCGCTCGTAGGTTCGTGCCAGTGATCTCCTTGTTCTAGCATCGAGGCGACTGCTTCAGGCCGTAGAGCGCTTTCTGCTGTTGGTACACATGACCGCTGCCACCCTCGAACCCTGGGGGCACGACCATGTAGATCTCTTCCTCCAGTTTTCTATGTAGGAACGCATTGTTGACGTCCATTTGGTGGATTTTCCAGTCGTGCTGGGCCACCTAGGACAGCAGACTCAAGGCCGTGGTCGTGCATCCAATTGGTGCAAAAGTCTCAGTGAAGTCGATCCCTTCGACCTGAGAGAATCCCTTCGCAGTCAGCCGTGCTTTGTAGCGATCAACTGTGTTGTCTGGTTTCAGCTTTTTCCGCAAAACCGCATGCTGCGCGCCAGAGTGCTGCATTGGGTCCAGCCAGAGCCTGACGTAGTGTGTTGGGATCTAGTGTCGCTCCAACCACACTAGGGTCTGGGGCCGCAGCATCTCCACCGCGTGTGGCCAAGGCATAGGCCGAAGACGGAGGGACAATGGTGACGGTGGACTCTGCGGAGTCCACTGCAAGTTGACGCTCGTGAGCGAGGAGAGCGAGGCCTGTATCGCAGCCGGGGTGGACTTCAGTGAGCCCATACGCACTGAGGCCCAAGACACTCATGCCGGGGTCCCCGCTGCACACGCTGCGAGCAGGACGCGGTCGGAGGCGTCCACCCTCACCTCACCGGTATGGCTCTGGTGATGGTATAGCTAGGGCAAGTGGTGGACACTCGTCAGACACGGACACCACTGGCGATGTGCCAGGTGATGCCGGTGTGTTGACTGGGCAGACGGAGGGTGAGGACGATGCAGGCGATGCAACTGGTAATGTAGAATGCATAGGTGGTGCAGGTGATGTAGGTGCAAGAGACAGGGACAGCACCGGGAACGCGACAGGTGACATAGACTCCTGTATTACAAGGGATGCTGGTGGAACGATGGACATAGGTAGGACAGGCGACACGGTCAACGCGGGCGGCGTGGAAAACACTAGCAAGTCACCTGGGGGGTGGGATGGACCAGTAGCGCCAAGGCTGACCGGGACAACGTCATCAGTCAGCCCGCCCTCCCCTACACGTGGAATCGTACCACACCCAGGGGACTGCAACTGCAGGGTGCCACGGGCGGGCCGATCTCTGAAGGAGAGACACTCAAAGAATAGAGCGTCTCAAGAATAAAAAATGCGATGCCGACCTGGGTCCCAGAATTGCCAGGCCTTGGAACGTGAAGCCACGCCAACAAACGCGCAAATGCGACCTCTAGGGGAGAACTTGGAACCTTGTTGTTCTGGTGTAGACCAAACACAGACAAGGGACCCCCACACGCGCTCAAGCCGGAGGTCGGCCCGACGTCCATACCACAGTTGGTACATGGTGTGCGTGTTTGGGAGGGGGCCGTGAGGGAACCTGTTCCAGACCCATGTCATGTAGGCCATACCCTCGAAGGCGAATGCTTCAGGCATGCCGCTGTCTATTCGCATGGAGCGAATCACATCCTCCATGGTGCAGTTCCAAGGCTCAGACACACCGTTTTGCTGTGGCGTGGCTAGGACGGAGAGGTTGTGAAACACTCCCACTTCAGTAAAGTATTGGTTAAGATCCCCCATGTATTCACCGCCCCCATCAGAAAAGAAGTTCTGGAGGTTATGGCCGGACTGACGTTCGGCCATGACAAGCCATGTACGCACAGCAAGCTTAGCATTGCTTTTGAGGCGCAGACTGAAGACCCACCGCATGCGAGTGAAGCTATCCGTGATCGTCTGGACGTAACACCCTGTCATCCTAGAACTCCACAGGGAGGGGTCCCAGGAGATCTGAGTGAACCAGCTCGAGGGGCTTGAGAGCCCGTGAGCCGGACAGAGGGTATGTGGCATCGTGCATTTTGCCTTGCTTGCATTACAGGCAATCGGTCTTGGGTGGCGCCTTTAAGGAAGCTGTGTCAAGACCGAGTGTAGGTTGGGTGTGAATGAGATGGTCTACAGCATCCAAGTGGATGTGACACAAGCGTCTATGTAGTAGACGTTGCTGCTCAGGTGACAGTGTCACGAACACTCGTGCAGTGGGAGATGCAGTGATGGTGGTCAACGTGGGGTAGCTGGAGACGTGGTACAAGTCACTTATTGCCTTACCATGTAGCACCACTTCAGCAGTGGCGTAGATGGAGACAGTGGCATCCTCACTTGTGAATGCCACATTGAGACCCATCCGTGTGCAGGCACGTCCAGGCAACAAGCTGAGCTCTAGACAAGGAACATACATGACATTTGAAATGTAATACGGCCCAGACTGTCCGTGGAATTGCACGACACCTTCACCTTGAACAGGAACCTCATGCCCGTCAGCCGTACGCACAGACTTCACAGAGCCAACAGGACCAAGGACCACGAAATCACTGCGACAACATGTCATGTGATGGGTGGTGCCCGAATCTAGGATCCAAGTGGCATCCGTCACACGCTCAGGCGACATGACTGAACAGCTTCCAACTGTGTAGACCGTGGACAGAGGTACTCAGCAGACCACTGCTGAGTTGCACAGGCGACACGTGCTTGCGAATCATCAAGCCACGACAGGTCGTTGTGACCTGTGCACACTGTGGCAAAGACAACGGATAGACCAGCATCATCACGTGCAATGAACGACTCCACAGACTCAACATTGCACTGTGATCCACCACAACCATCACGACTGCACGTCACGGACTCAACAGACCCAACATTGGAACCCCTCGGATCATTCAATGCACTTGCACCTCCTTGAGTGGTGAGTCGGAAAAGATGGCGGAGCTCAGCAATGTCACGGGCCTGGGTCGCAAGCTGCTGCTCCAAGGGTGTCAGGCCATTGGCGCTGTCTTCGGCTACATCATTTGTTGGTGGAGACTGTGCGCCAGTTATTGTTGTGGCATGTGCGGAGGTGCGGTCATGCTGCTCGAATGCCTGTTACAGTCCTTGCACAATCTTCGTCCAGTTCTTCAAGAGCTTGCACTCCGTGTAGCGGTACACTCCCCCTCAGTTGTCGCACTCCCACTGTCGTTCCCGAGTCGGCTTTGAAGCCGCCTGGTCCTTGCCAACCTTTCCATCCCTCATGTTGTTCCTTGCCTTCTTCCCTTGGACTACCGCAACTAAGCTAGCTGCTGTTGTGGTTGTCGTCGTCGGCAGTGATGAAGAGGGGAAGGAAAGGGGGAAGGTGCGTGATGTCTGACTGCTGTGAAAGTTGCGGTTGACGTGCCATGGCGCGCGTTTTTTGCTGCTCCAACTCTTGCCACGTGTAGGAAATGCTTTGTGGTCCATGACAAGAGGAGGGCTCTGTCGGCCATCTCCTGAAGGCTGCTCAGGCTGAAGTTGTCGAAGGTCTTAGCATACTCGCGCTCAACACCGATTTTGATGGTATTGAACGCCATGAGTTGGCCCGGTCCATTCTTCCCCAGGACCCTGTACAGCCGCATCGCTTGCTGCCAGTAGTCGGCAGGTCCCTCGTGTCGGCCCTGGCGAAGGGAGTTGAAGTTTGACAGCCGTTGTGATGTTTTTGCCATAGTAGCGCCTTCAAAAAGAGTGGTTGCTAGCTTCCATGCCTCAAGCGGATCAGCTCCAGCTCCGGTGCAGGGATCACCAAGGAAGGGTTCAAAGTCGAGGGTGTACTCCTCCAGGACGGCCTTCAGGAGACCATAGGTTGCACGTGCGTTGGTTACCGCCTGCTTGGGGTATGTAGTCTGGTACTGGAGGGTGTATTACGGGTACACCCCCTCACTGATTGCCCACATACGGCACTATAGTTCCCACGTGATTTAGCTGTCCTCTTGCCGGTAGGCGGGAGGTTCGGTCTCAAACCACTTTGATGGCTTTGCCGTCGGCAACTCTGTCGGGACAGTTTGTGCCGGTGGCGGAGACGGGGGACCTTCTTCCAACCCCAGACTCGTGCGGAGCAACTGGTCCTCAAAGGAAGCTGGGTCTGCAGTTGTCTTGGGCATGTAGCTAGGGCCTGCTTTGCCGATTAGTACGCCTTCATGCCCTGAGCGGGCTCGACGCCACCTTTCTTGTTGTGCGAGGCGCAGGCGTAACATGCCTTCCTTGTCACCAGCGTTTGAGTCCGACTCCAGAAGGTTGTCGGACTGATCGGCATTGAATGCTCCTAGCGTTGCATCAACATCGATTGCAACTACACTCTCGACTGTCATTTTGCCCTACCGCAATGCATCACGGAGTAGCTTCTACTTTTGTTCCCACTGTTGAAGCTGCTGCTGCGACTGTTGATATTGTTGTTGTGGCTGCTGCTGCTGAGGCTGGACTGCGGCACGAAATAGTTTGAACAAGTCAGCCATCTGCTTGGAGGTGTGTTTTGCTTGTTGGGCCTGCTGCTCGCGCAGCTCGCATAGACCGCAAGCCAACGAGCCGGAGCTAGACGGGGATCCGTCCCGCGTCGTCCACGGTGTGCCGCCAATTACACTAGAGGCAGCAACACCAGCGTCCATAGTGGAGCCGACACTGCCGACTCCGACAGGTGTGTCCCTTGGCATGGAAATGCGTGGGGTGCCGAAAGTGTGCACCATAGTTACTAACACTGACGTTGAGTGGTGAACGCTGCCGGACAATTTCGGCAACGTTCACCTCGCCCCAGTGGGGGTGAGACGTGTGACAAGGCCTTTTTCAGCCTTTAGGCCAGCACCGATGGACCCCCCTGTGCTGCCGAACAATTTCGGCAGCGTTTCCCCTGTCCAAGTGGGGGTGAGAAATGTGACGAGGCCTTTCTCAGCCTAAAAGCAGCCGGTGGACCCCCCCACCCCACGCTGCCAAAAATTCGGCAGCGTTTCCCCCGCCCTAGTGGGCGTGAAAAATCTGGGATAGGCTGTGAGGTAGCTTGTGGATACCTGAACCACCCCCACCCAACCAAGGAAGAGAGGGGAGCCCAGTCAGAAGGGGGAAGGGTATACCAAGGACGGTTTGACAGCTGCTGCTACTGCTACCGCCATCGCTGCTGTCATTAGGACGCATTATCTTGCCATTGTTTTGCCATAGTTGTGGTTGGCTGCTATTGCAACCCACTGCCACAACACTGCCGCCACTACTCTCACAACAACAGTTGGACAACCGCGAGTGCTGTTGCCGCACGCCGCTACAATTTTCTACGGCTGCTCACTGCTGCTGCTTCACGCTCTTGCACGTCGCCGCCACCACAGCCGCTGCTCTGCGCAGCTGCTGGCGACGTTGCTCAACCGTCCCTGTGGCTGAGCCAGTGCGGCTGCCGCCAGCTATTGCAGCCGCAGCTAAGCAGCCATCACTGCTGTTGTTGCTTGTTGGTACTGCCGCTGGCCATCGTTGTCGCTACTGCACGCTGCTGTATGCCGCTGCCGCTGTCGCTGCCTCCACTGCTCCGCACAGCTGCCATTGCTACTACTGCTCCGCGTAGTGGTGCTGCGGCTTGGCCAGTGGGACTGAGCCAAAGCGCCATTCCTGCTGTCGCTGACGCTGCAGTTGCTGCTACTGCGGTTGGAGCTTTGCGCTGCTGCTACTGCCGCTGCTGGCCCGCGCAGCGGCAGATCACCGCGGCTACTGCTCGGCGAGCCCTCCCATGACCTCGCGCTTCTCATGCGAACACGACGAGCATTGGCTCATCTTGCTCTGATACCAAAAAGGTAAAGCCCTACCCCTCTTCCCTCACGTGGCCATGTGAAGCTCCACTATGTGGTCTGAATGGGACTAACGGCAGTCAAAACGGACGAGCGTGGCAAACATGAGAGTTAAGAGAGTGAGAGTGGGTGGTGGCGGGTGGAGCTTGCTATCCAAGCCCACCCAGTTGCCGGTGACATGGGGCTCGCCGGTGCCCACTCAAAATGGAAGGGGGATAACCCTACTTGAGCCTCACAAGTGCAAAATTGACGTTCAGACCTAAACTATGTAAGCCAAAACTATCACCGGTTCACACGTAAGACACAACTAGGTCACCAAGCTACCGTAGCTCAAAACATACACAAGTATCAAAGTCGATTGTTTTGAGACAAGGTATGAGAACTCCAGAAGGGAAGCCAACACGCGTGAAGATGGTTGGAGTGTACCCGGTTGCTTCTCGGCGGACTCGCGTCTAATCTCGCAGTCTCCCGTAACCTCCACTTTACCAGGAGTTTGCACGGCAAAGGACGTGAGCCGAGAGGTCACACTAAGTACACAATATCAGAAAGAGGAGGGGGAGCCATCTCCTCGAAGGACGGAGAACTTTGCTGAATTTCTTTTCTACGGGTTCACCAACCTATGAACACCAATTGCATGAATGAGCAAGGGACAGATATCTGCAACCTACAAGCAAAGCCTTGACAATTGTGCATGTTGTGCAAAATCAGTGGAGGTTGTACTACACAAAAGTACAGGTGTGCCTACATCATACCAGCGTCATTGCAGTTACAAGCCTGCAGGGATGTGTGCTAAGCAGCCCGGGACCATAGGTGTGTAGTTACTAGGAGGCTTCCCCATATGTGTTAGACGAGGCGGGATAGGAGTAGGACATGAAGCATGAGACACACAATGGATGCGGCCAAGACTTTCTTAGAATCACTTGCAAGTTAAACGGAGACAGGCGTGAGTGAGGGAGAGAGCAAGGTAAGGGCACAACGGTGAGCATGCGCCCACACCAAGAATCACGCTTGGTTGGGCTTGTGCCGCCACCCGGGGGCCGAGCCCGACCACTCAGAATATTCCGAGGGTGGCTACTCACCAGTGCTTGGCCAAGACCGGCATGGTGGCCCCCTGAGGATCAGCACCCGGGAAATAAGCAGCTCCCCCAAAGCACTCAAGGCAAGAGAAAATGAGGAAGGGCACGGCAGTAAGAATGTACGAGCCCTACCAATGACCACATCACAGAGTCAAAGGAAAAACATGCAACAGCCACATATGTGCCACATGTCACTCCTGGGTCCAGCAGAAGCGTGAAGGCGTCAGAGGCTCCAGCCAGAATGGACTCGCCTGATGCTTCCCAGGTAGGGCCATTGTTGCTTAATCTGTACATGTGTGTGTACAGTATGGGAAGCAAGAGGACATAGAGTTGTGAGTGGCCAACGAACTTCAACACTCCCCCATAACCCGCAGACAACCAACTCACACACATGAGAGGGCAACAAGAGGGGATCACGAGAGGTGATAGAGATATACGAGAGGCAATCAACCTGGGTCATGCGGACAGATGAGACCATCGGAGTGAACAACACCTTTGAAGACATTACGACTAAGGGCCTTTGTGAGAAAGTCAGCTCTCTGAGAACATGTGTCCACCCAAGCAACCTGGACGATGCTTGCAGCAATGCACTCACAAACAAAATAGTGCTCCATATTGATGTGCTTGGTGCGTTAGTGATACATGCCGCTGTTTTCAGCGATGACCTTTGTGCTTTGATTGTCATTGGGCAGAGTGATGAAACGAATGGGTACACGCAGTTGTTGCAAAAGACGAAACAGCCAGACAGCTTCACACGTGCGTGCACCAAGAGTAACATACTCATCCTTCGCAGTGCGGCGTGCAACACACCCTTGTTTGCCACTTTCCCGGGAGACTGCAGTGCCACCGACCAGAAAGATGTATCCTGTTTGACTGCGAGCATCAGAATCATGCGCCCAGTCACTGTCAGTGAAACCGTCCACCACAACTGAGGGCTGCACACAAAAGCACAGTCCAACACGAGGAGTGGAGAGGGTTTAGCGCACCACCCGCAATTCTGCCTCAAGATGATACTCACGGGGGCATTGGGAGAACTGGGACAGAAAGTTCACAGCAAATTTCACATCAGCGCGGGTGGTCGTGGCGAGGTACATCAAGGAGCCAATGATGCAAATCTCTTGCGGCGGTGAAGTAATCTGGGAAAATCCCTTTGCGGTGAGACGAGCCTTGTACCGTTCAACGGTGTCGTCAGGATTCAGTTTGCGACGGTACACCCGTTTGGCAGCAACCACCTTGCGACCCAGTTGGAGGTCGACAAGCTCATACACACCGTGCTCAGACTATGCATCGAGCTCGGCCTTCATTGCCTCCTCCCACAATGAGGAGTGTGAGGCCGTGCGGGCTGCCTGCACAATCAAGAGTTCGGGAGGTAGAGGAGAGAGCCCAGCTGCAGCAAAGCACGATGCAACATACCCAGCTACAGACGAGGATGGAGCTGAGTGGATCTCCTCCTGGACAAGAGAGTAGCCAAGGGCGGTGCTAGGGTGCATGCCAGATGCCGCGGTGAACAGGACAAGGTGGCAAGACCAAGGGCACGGAGACCAAGATCACCAGAGACAACAGGATGAGACTGAGAGGGAAGTGCCCGGAGGCGACCACCACCATTGTAAGGTGAAACCAGTGGAATGGACGACACACGTGTGGAGGAAGAATGCGCAGCAGGACGCGGCTGAACAGACGGAGGTGGAGAGTCAATAGGATCCGACGGCTTGAAAATAACCGGCGGCGGTGACATGGCGCCGGTTGGAGGAACAGAGGACGAGGGAGTGGGTGAGGGAGCAGAGGGCTCAAGAGAGACAGCGGCAGTAGAGTTAGGAGGAGGTGAGGCCAGAGGAGCGGTGGACGCTGAGGGAGAGGAAGAAAGCGAGGGGGATGAGGGTGAGGCGGAACACCTCTCAGTCAACGAGGGTGTTGAGGGATGCCCAAAGAGGGGAACAGGCCCACCCCGAGAGGGCGGAGAGAGAGACCCACCAAAGCGGGGAGAGTCACGCTCAAACAAGTGTTCAAAGAAGAGAGCGTCACGAGACTCAACGACACGACACCGGGAGGGATGCCAGAAGCGCCACGTTTTGGAGAAGGGAGAGATGCCCAGAAAGATACAGAGCCGGCCACGAGGAGACAGCTTACCATCCCGTTGTTCCGTGGGGACCCACACAGAGGCAAGAAAACCCCAGACGTGGGCAAGGCGGAGGTCAGCACGCTGACCAGTCCAGCGTTCAAAGGGAGTGTCAGAGTGGAAAAGTGGGCCATGAGGGACACGGTTCCACACCCAAGTCATGTAGGACATGGCTTCAAAGGCAAAGAGAGGGGATTGCCTGGAGGCAGGGAGAAAGGAGCGAATACCATCAGCGAGGGTGCGGTTGCAGCGTTCTGAGACACCATTCTGCTGGGGGGTGTAATGGGCAGAGGATTCAAGCCAAACACCACGCGACTCAAGGAAGCGAGAGATGGGACCAAAGAACTCACCACCGCGGTCACTACGAAACACTCGCAAGGGTCGAAGACAGGCACGCTCGGCCTGCGGGAGCCAGGACTCAAGGAATTCAGTGACGTCACTGTTGTGGCGAAGGGAAAAGACCCAACGGTAGCGAGAGAAGTCATCAGTCAAGCACAGGACGTGACGACCAAGACCGCCAAGGAATTCATCGGGCAAAGGACCCATGACATCAACGTAGACAAGATCAAGAGGATGAGAGGTAGTGGACTCAGAGATGGAGAAAGGGGAACGTTGCATTTTCCCACTGGCACAATCAAGACAGGTGGACATGCAGGGTGGAGCAAACGTGGCCGGGTCAAGGTCGAGGGCGGGCCAAAGGCGAAGAAGGCACTTAATTGCGGTAGTGAGAAGGTGACAGAAGCGGCGATGCAGGAGATCAGTATGCTCAGGAGACAAGGATGGAGCAACATGAACAAGAGCAGAAGTAGTGGAAGACGAGGGCAACGTGAGCGGGACACGAAACAGGCGATCACACCGCACGCCAAGAAGAACAACCCGGCCAGAGGAGCGCAGGTCAGGCACGTATAACACGTTAGGAAGGTAGACAATCCCACCAGGATAAAAAAAGCGGACAACACCAACACCTTGAACAGGAAGTAGTTCGCCAGAGCCTGTGCGAACGGAACAAACGAACTGAACGGGTCCAAGGGATACAAAGGAGGACCGATATGAAGTCATGTGATACGTCGCCCCGGAGTCAATGATCCAGAGGCCAGGCGAGGCACGAGTGGATGGAAGGACAAGACAGAGAGTGACAGTGCCACGGGATGAGAGGGAGGACGAGCAACCAAGACGAGTGGGGAATGTATGAGACTGTCAATCCTCAATCCACGCATGATCATCAGGCAAGGCCCCCTGAACACAACTCAAGGAGGCACCACGAAGGGTGACCTTAGACTCACAGATAGACACACGGGACTGGCCACTCACTCTCACCTCCCTGAGAGCGAAGGTGAAGCAGCTCCGCTAGTCGATGCTCAAGTGTATGCTCCTTGTCCCGGCGGTCAAAGGAGCGCTCTGAGGAGCGGTTGGAGGAGCAGTCAGAGAAGTGCCCGTCTTCACGAGTCCAGTGGGGCACGGAGTAGTGAGGTGGCGGGGGTCCATAGTACGCAGGTCGAGATGGAGGAGGAATCCAGCCCCAGGGATTGGGAGCATAAGGTGTTGGTTGAAGAGGGGCAAGCGTGGTGGAGAGTGCGGAGGAAGAGGAAGAGGAAGAGGAAGAGGATGAGGAAGATGTGACCGTCACAGTAGCAGCGGTGGAGGAGGCTGCGACACTTGTGCGGGCCCAATGGGCACGCATGGAGGAGGCCAGGCGTGCATCGTCACAGGGGGTAGGACATTTTGGCGCAGAGTGGCCCGAGGTGCCACAGTTCCAGTAGGTGACGTCACCAGTAGTGGGGGCCGAGTTCTTGCCACCGCGACCACCCCCACGCCCATTGCCCCCACGGCCGCCAACGCGATTGGAACCAACACCCCCTCCCCGTGAGGTACCCTGAGTGGAGTGTGCTTCAGCCTGTGAAGAGGAGGAGGCAGAAAAGGCTGTGGCAGAGGTGGAAGAGGAGAAGGTGGTGACAGCAGCCAGGGCTGCGTGGTGCATGCATTTGTTCTGCAAGGCGTTGCACCAGTCGGTGAGACGCGAGGCAGTGAAATCAAAGAAGGGGCCGATCCCAGGTGGGGAATCACGAGGAACAGGTGCAGAGGCAAGACGCTCAAGTTTTGCCCGAGAAACATGAAGATACAAGTTAGACAGCTCAAGAATGAGGCCAGTGACGATGGAAAAGCACGCTGAGAGAGGACCGGGGGCGGCCCTGCCAAGGTCTCACAGCAGGCGCAGACTGCGCGTCCAATACTCATCCGTTGTCACGTCCGCCCGCATCTACAAGGTGTTGAACTGGACAATGAGGGCGCTCTGGGCAGCATGCCTCGTCACTGTTTTGCAACGGTGGATGAGAGCATAGGCGACGACGGGATCAGCAGGGGTGCCGCGGGAAGGGTCTACGTTGCACGTACCGATATCATCAAGGAGATTCTCGGGTCCTGCGTTGATGAGGGCCGGCACAGCACGAGCAGCCTCTGTAGGATGTGGTACAAACGGCGGCTTGGCAGTCGAGTAATACTCCCAAAGTAGCTCACCCTTGGTCCATGCGCTGAAGCACGTCTACCAGGATGTGAAAGTGAGCTTAGGCGTGAACTGTGGTGGTGGAGTTTCAAAGTCCTTCTGCAGAGCTGGGAGCAGAGCACGGACGAAGGCTGCAATGGAGAGAGAGGGAGAGGAGTTAGCAACACCACCACTAGGAGGTGCAGATGAGTCTGCCGAGCCGGACTCTATAGGAAGTAGGACTGCAGCAAGGCCTGGAATGGCACGCAACCGCTCAATGAATATTGTGGCCACTATGGCCGCTAGCTCGTGCTATGATTCCCGCCCCTGATGAAGCTCATCCTCAGCTTTGCGACGCTCTGCTTGCGCCTCATTAAGAGCGGCCTGGAGGGCCTCTATAGTCTCCTCGGGCCTAGGCATGATGACAGAATGGAACCTAGAATGCAGGTGAGGGACCAGAGAATGCAAGAAAGTGCAAGAGGGTGCAAGAAAGGGCAATGTGACACTGTGCAATGCAGTTCTCACCGAGCTAGTGACACAGAAGAAGAGTGAAGAGTGGCGTGACAATATCTACGGCTAAGGAGAATAAGACCACCACTCAACCTGCGACCGCCACTGTGAAATACAGGAGCCCCGTAGTAGTGGCTCCGGCAACTGCAGCAGAAGCTGATGCCACCAGAACACCGGTGGTGATGTGTCGTGTGACGTCACGAGGAGCACCAATAGGCGTCAGTACTGCTACGGCAATGGATGCCCAAATGGATCCAACAACACTAGAGGTGGCATCTGTTGTTGTGGAGGCAGCTATGGCAATAGATGTTGCTATTGCTGTGATTTGGGTGGCAATGTTCGCAATAGCAGCTGCAAGCAGAGTGAGAGATGCAGCAGTCTCTGCGTACGCCTCAGCTGCACGGCCAATGGCGGTTTGTACGGGAGCACAGCAGACCGTGGCAGTGGCTACGAAAGTGGCCGCGGCACCAGCAGCCACGTCTAGGACAATGCCTGCCAAACCGATAGAATCGGTGTGGATGGGGAGGACAGGGATGACACCGGGCACCTCTTGTGCCGTCAAGGTCTCGACTGATTCTACAACAGTAGGAGGAGCAGGAGTAGAAGCAGCTGCAGGTTCAGTTGGCTGAGAGTTGCGAGGAGGTTGCATCCTCGGCGACAGTGGTGGTGACGGTGGAAGATCGTCTGGGGTGTAGACCTGATGATCTATCTCCTCCCGTTCGCGCTCGGCTGCAGCGTCAACGTCTTCTTGCCAGTACGAGTGATCCAACATGCGCACCCACGGAGGGATGTCGTCATCGTCAGCCAGCGTGAAGGATGAGTGAGACTGATGGTACAACCGAGAGAGGCGCACCAGGCGCACCACACTTCAAGCCGGGACTCGGCTGTGTGAGAGTAGTGTGATGCGTGGAAGCAAAACCATGTGAGATGAAGGGACAAAACGCTGATGTGAGGAGAAGATAGGGCAGCGTACAATGGAGAGTAGGAAGGGCGAGGTCTGAAGAGCAACCGCGCCGTGCCTCTGCTTTGTAACAAGGGTAGTGTTGAAAAGGAAGTCACCCACTGCTGCGGTTGATGACTGCAGCACGATTGCTCCCGATCAGGGGTGCAACAAGGGCACCAGCCTTGAAGTCATGCCACAAGAGGGGCGACGCTCTGCTTGCGCCTCATTAAGAGCGGCCTGGAGGGCCTCTATAGTCTCCTCGGGCCTAGGCATGATGACAGAATGGAACCTAGAATGCAGGTGAGGGACCAGAGAATGCGAGGTGGTTGCTTGACGTGGGCCGATGGGCCAAAAGGAGAGCACGCGAGGTGGAGCTGAGAGAGCCTAACCTGCGAGTCCTGACAATGGCGGAGAGTCCAAGATGGTGCTGCGGGCACAATGGTCACGAGGGTAGAGCAAGAACCCGGCAGGTGTGGCGAGACGGCCACGCGGAGATGGAGGAACGGGCTAGCCAAAGAGACAGCGGGCCCAAAGAGGTGCTGCGGTAGTTGCAGCACCGCGACCGTTGCCGAGAGACCCTTGGTGCCTCACACACGAGCCTAGGATGCATGGGTTGCAGGGGGCTGCCCCTGCTGGCTCTGATGCCAGTAGTTACTAGGAAGCTTCCCCATGTGTGTTAGACGAGGCGGGGTAGGAGTGAGACATGAAGTGTGAGACACGCCATTGATGCGGCCAAGACTTGCTTAGAATAACTTGCAAGTTAAACAAGACAGACGTAAGTGAGGGAGAGAGCAAGGTAAGAACACACCCTTAAGCACGCGCCCATACCAAGCACCACGCTTGGTTGGGCTTGTGCCGCCACCCGGGGGTCGAGCCCGACCACTCAGAATATTCCGAGGGTGGCTACTCAGCAGTGCTCGGCCAAGACCGGCATGGTGGCCCCCTGAAGATCAGCACCTGGAAAATAAGCAGCTCCCCCAAAGCTCTCAAGGCGAGAGAAAATGAGGAAGGGCACGGCAGTGAGAATGTACGAGCCCTACCAATGACCGCATCACAGAGTCATAGGAAATACATGCAACAGCCACATATGAGAAAACTAGGCAGTAGGTTGGGCCACCAGCGTTGTTGATGCAGCGTGCGGGCTTCCACGCAAGTTGCTTAAGTCTGCTGCCACGGAGGCGAGGGCAGGGGAGGCGAGGGCCTCGATGCGCTGGAGACGGGATTCCTGGTGAGCTTTCTCAATCCTTAGGAAGGCCTCGTATGCCGAGGGCATGAGGGTGCCCTGGGTCGCCAGGGTGGAGAGAACGTCCTGGGGGTAGTGGACGAAGACGTCTGCGTACGCATTGGTGGCACCGCGCTTGGTGGTAAGGAGCGCGGCCAGAGGGGGTGGAGCAGAGGTTCTCAAGCGGCAGAGGATGTCCTCGTCTCGGTGCCAGTACGTAGTGACTGTCTTGGTCTCCCCCATGTGCAGGGAGTTGAACTCCTACAGCAAACGACTGGTCTCGATGTCCCTGGACAGGCGATGGGGACGAGTGAGGACGTGTCAGGCGGCTGAAGGGTCTGGGGTGCCGCCAGAAGTAAAATCGTCGAGAAACGGCCCTAGGGCCAGGCGGGAAGCCGGAGGAGCGATGGGGACGAGGGCGCGTTCGGCGCGACCTGCGTCATACAGCTGGTCGGCCTGAGTAGAATTGTATGGGAGGTTGTAGTATGCCATCCCGTACACTGCACCTGGGTGACGTCGCCACATGCGTCGTCGCCTACAGAGGTCGGACGCGGCTTGCCGCTCACTTCCTTGCGTCATGCGTGGGGGTCAGTGCTACTGGAAAGAATCCAACAGCATTTTCCTTGGCCCAGTGGCCGTGGGAAAAAATCCGACGCCGCCGCCAGGCAGGTCAATGTTGCCGAAAAAAATCCGACAGCATTTCCCCTCACACTGGCGCGTATGGAGGTTCGCCAGCGTTGTCTGGCACACGTACGCCAGTCTTCTGCTGCTGCTGCAACTAAAATGAGTCTAGGGCATGCAGGCCCATGTTGGAAGAGACATGAGCTCTGGTGGTGAGCGAGAGAAGTGCAGCGCCAAGATTTGGCTAAGTCTGGAACAAATGAATTAAGCATCAACGAGAGGAATACAATGAGCCCTACGATGAGCTTATGTACTGGGGACTGGCGGCTAGCCCACCAAGCCCCGTCATCCCCGCCGTACCAAAAGGCACGGACGGGGAATACACATATCCCAGAACATGAAACCACACACTGGAGGTCTCCCGAGGCACCGGAACAGTCAACCGTGTGCCCGGGTCTCGACCGATAAGAAAATATCCAGTATACCCCAAACACGTCCAGACTCTACGGTGACACACTAGCATCACGGGCTAGCCAAGCTAGGCAAGTTTAGGCCTCCCGAGATGCCGGAACACGTAACCGGGCGTCCGGGTCTCAGCCACATGCAAACTACACAAGTCTGACAGGGGGTCAACAAGACTAGGGTAATCAGTGCTAGGTCTCCCGAAGTACCGGTACAGACCACCAGGTACCCGGGTCTCGACCATGAAAGAGTGCATCACTTGTCAGAGACTATGCGGTAGACT
>SZWC01003541.1:7916-35281 GCA_023375785.1 Penium margaritaceum
ATCACAGATATACCCATCGAGCCGGTGACACAAGAATAAAAGAAAATAAGTGATCAGGCTCAACTCCGAGGATCTGGTTGGTGCTCATACCAACACCGAAGACCCACGTTCCCCCATTCTCACTTGTCCAAAACCCGCCGTGTGGCCTGCTCCACACGTCGCGACAAAGTCGCGGACCACGTCCGCCTCCTCGCATCCCCAGGACCAAGATACATACGCATCCAAACATCAAGTACGTGGACCGGCACCGGCAGCACTCCTCCACCCCGCGGCTCCACTCTCCACTAGGAGAACTCCCCTGCCTAGTCCCAAGCGGCTCCACTAGGAGCACTCTTGTAACCCACACTAGCAAAGTATATACGTAGCACTCACATCCTTCTATTTCTTGCATCCATTCAATCTAAGTCATTTTCCCTCCCGTTGCCCCGCCTCCGTACTGTGGCACTCCGCCTTCTTTCCGCTGCCCGCCTTCGTGCTGTGGCACTCCGCCTTCTTTCATTGCCTGCCTCGACGCCGTGGCATTTCGCTGCTTTCCGCTTTCTACCCCCAAGCTGTGGCACATCTTCTTCGATTTCCTCCATTCGTCCATCAGCGTTCTTCCCGCTCGGTTACAGCTACATTCGCTTTCCCTTCATCTTGACGTCAGCCATTCCTTTGTCCGTGTGCACTTCGTACTGTCGTGACCTCGGCGCTGAGGCATTCGGTCCACGCCTCGGTCACTTACTCGCTACAATGGCCATGCTTCTACTTCGACTCACCAAACAGTGCAGTGTCTTGCAGTCTTCCTGCCTTTGTCATTAGCCGCAGTATCATTCTCAGCATCCTCATCACTCGTCTCCAAGTTATCTCTCATCTCTCCTGCTTGCCCGCGCCTCGGACGGCGACTCGGTTCCATCCCGCACTCCAGATCACTCTCCACACTCTCTACAGTACCTCCAAAATCCTGATATGGTATTTGAGTTCAGCGGAGGATTATGAGCAAACGATCCTCCTCCACGCACTGCCTACATCTCCTGGCGCCTGAAGCACTTCACTAAAGCGCTCCACGACCAAATCGCCAGCAGTCCTTTCCCCAGCAGCAGCAGCATCGCATTCCACCGAAGCAATAGCAATTCCTCACAAACAAACAGCCTCCTCCTACAAAGTGTGACCACCTTCACTGAT
Source organism: Penium margaritaceum (assembly GCA_023375785.1). NCBI lineage: Eukaryota > Viridiplantae > Streptophyta > Zygnematophyceae > Desmidiales > Peniaceae > Penium > Penium margaritaceum. Next base: position 9,081 of record SZWC01003541.1, read on the forward strand.
GCGTGTATGGGCGTGGCCCGGTGACGGTGTAAAACTCCAACAACAGCAGCAGGAAAGCAGCAGAAACCGACCATCCTCCTTCTTTTACGGACATCGCAGCCGTTCAAGCAAAGTCATCCATCTATCACATTTTGTCACTTCAAACCAACCACTTCAAACGTTTCACCAACTACTTGTACCTTCGGACCCTCCATCCTCCCTTTGCCGACTAAAGCTCCTCGCCGACGCGCGTTCCTGCCAAGCCGTCAGCAACAGTCATTACAATAGCAGTAACTCCATTCATCAATTATCTGCCTCTCTCAGCATTAGAATCCGTGCTAGCAGTATCCCTGAACGGTGTATGGGCACCGCTTGGTGAGACAGCATCACAGGGAAACTAGCATCTTTCTCAATCGCAGCAGGCATCCAGGAACACTGCATTTGACACTCCTCCCTCCTTTCTCAGCAGCTCAAGCTTTGTACCTGCCTCCCTCATCACTACCAACATCAGCATACAAGGACCAAGCTATAGTAGGCACTCTTCACTCCTTGCAATCCCCAACAGACAACCCAGCAACCACACGACTCTCCAGAATCATTACCTCTGCCTCCGCGCAAACACCAGCATTCAAATCCTCATCAACAACAATGCTTATTTTGCCCTCGGCTGCCTGACCATTGATGCATGGAACCATGTCTGCCACCATCTCTAGCAACGCAAACACCCCATATCGTCCTCTGCCATCCATGAGCCAACAAACACGCCTCAAGCATCTGACGTTGTCTGTCCTCTCTCACCTCTCCCAGGCATTTCCGACCGTCATCCTACGACATCGCCCAGCTCCTCCCTCTACCTTCTCACCATTGACACTCCTACAGAAGCAGCGACCCTAACCATCACTCCTGAATCCACCAATAAGTCCTCTACTTCACAACCTCAGTTCCCCTCAGCGAACATCATCTCTCCAGACCCAGCTTTTGTCACCAACAACTCTCCTCCATCAACTTCAACACCAAACCACCAACTTCATCTTATCGACACCACTGCGTTACCTTCATCCTCCTCCAACAGACGATCCTCTCGCTCATCCGCATTGCCACCACCACAAGTCTACACCAATCAATGCCCTTCTCATCGGTCAAGAAGTCCAGCACGAAGATACAGGTGCTGGCTCCTGTCCAAAGCCCGCAATCCTGATCCTCTCCGTCATCCGGCAGCAGTATCACTATCTTCTACAAAAATATCCTCTCTTACAGGAGAAGAAGAAGGTGAAGGATTTAACGTGTGACCAAGGGGGCATCAAGCTTCTCTGAGTGGTCAGACCAACATCTCCTGGATACTCCAAACCGTTCATGACTTGTGCCATTGAGGGCCGGTGTCAGAAGAATAAAAGAAACAATGGTACAAGACTGTTGGGGTACAACAGGAAAAGATTACAGAAATATTCATGGAGCCAGTGACACAAGAATAAAAGAAAATAAGTGATCAGTCTCAACTCCGATGATCTGGTCGGTGCTCATACCGACACAAAACACCCACGTTCTCCCATTCTTGCTCGCCCAAAATCCGCCGTGCTACCCGCTCCACACGTCGCGACAAAGTCGCGAACCACGTCCGCCTCCTCGCACCTCCAAGACCAAGATGTGTGCGCACCCGAACATCAAGTACGTGGACCGGCACCGGTAGCCTCCTCCACCCTGCGGCTCCACTCTCCACTAGGAGAACTCCCCTGCCTAGTCCCAAGCGGCTCCACTAGGAGCACTCTAGTAACCCAGACTAGCAAAGTATACACGTAGCACTAACATCCTTGTGTTTCTTGCATCCATTCAATCTAAGTCATTTTTTCTTCCGTTGCCCGCCTCCGTGCTGTGGCACTCCGCCTTCTTTCCGCTGCCCGCCTTCGTGCTGTGGCACTCCGCCTTCTTTCATTACTTGCCTCCATGTCGTGGCATTTCCGCTGCCTTCCGCTGCCCGCCTCCAAGCTATGGCACCTTTGCTACTTCTCGTTGCCTGCCTCGACGCTGTGGCACTTTGGTGCTTTCCGCTGCCCGTCCCCAAGCTGTGGCACATCTTCTTCAATTGCCTCCATCCGTCCATCAATGTTCTTCTTGCTGGGTTAGAGCTGCATTTGCTTTCCCTTCATCTCGACGTTGTTCATTCCTTTTTCCATGTGTACTTTGTACTGTCGTGACCTCGACGCTGAGGCCTTCGGCCCACGCCTCGGTTACTTACTCGCTACACTGTCCATGCTTCTACTTTGACTCACCAAACTGTGCAGTGTCCTGCCGCCTTCCTGCCTTTGTCCTTAGCCGCAATATCATTCCCAGCATCCTCATCACTCATCTCCAATTTATCTCTCCTCTCTCCTGCTTGCCCACGTCTCAGACTGCGACTCGGTTCCATCATGTGGAGCCCTTCTTGTCCTATCTCTTCGTTCCACACTGTGGGGCTCTGGCGTGGGGTCACCCTGCGTTCTCCTCCCCCTGTTCCTCTTCCCTACGGCTCCTGGAAGCGCCTTGCTACCTCCTTCTGTTCTGCCTGCATCCTCCTTCTCGTATCATCGCTCTCCTCACACGGCAGGCAGAGTCGTCCATGGAGACCTGTCTGTGTGTTGCTATAGCGACGGGCACATGGGAGGTACACCCGCTGATGGCAGCTGATACAATGCCACCTACGGACACGAATTGGGTCCCTGCATGTGGCGCACAGCTCCCTCTGTGAACTCGTGCATCGGAGGCATTAATACAATGCAATGCGCCCTCCGTGACGCAGCCTCCTTTCCCCCACCTTCTTCACACATTCGTTGTGTGAGAAACATCCGCACTTCTCACACCATGTGGTCACTCCTCTCAGCTCCCTCAAGCAACTGGGGCAATCCCCTTCCACCGTGCCTGTGCGTGGTCGTATCTAATAACCGCTGTAGTTATTCCTCCCCTCTTCATTCGTCTTGATGCAGGCAGCGTGTGCTTCTCGCTTGCAATACTCGCATTTCCCGTGTGGAGATCCCAGTGGTCTTCTATAGCCACAGCACTCAATGCTTGCCGCACCATTGTGCTCCTGTCCGAGCACGACTCTCACCTCTATGGGTATTCCGTGTTTGACCTTTTGGTAGGGCATGTAGATCCAGCCTCCTTCTTCATCTGCCATTCCACACTCCTGGTGCATGTGGCACTTGCAACGCATGCAGTGTCTGGCATGCAGATGTACCCTCTTCTAGTACCACGGGCAATTACCAGCACGAGGTGTCTTCTCTCCTACTGCTCCTTGCCTGCGCCTGCGCCCCTTGCTTCTCCCCCTCCCGCTGCAATGCCTCCGACCCAACTGCCTCGTCTTGGCCCTGCTCTTGCCATGGCATCCCTAATCGCACTTCCCTGTCTCACCCCTGCTTCAACCTCAGGCCTCTTTGTTCCCTCGCCCCTTCCTGGATCCATCAGCGACCCAGCATTTCCACTCCATGGGCTTCACGCACTCCCCGCGCCTGTCTCTGCTGCCTTCCCTCACACTCCCGTGGGCGTCCCTCGCAGTCCTCCTGGTGTTGATCCCCTTGCCAGTGAAGGGTGATGGGGGTCCCTCTCTGCTCCTCTCCCCCTGTGTTGTCCTCTCGAGGTGGCACGATGGAACTACCGTTGTGCCGGTGCATCATCCACCGGAGCACCGGCCCGTCCCAGTGCCCCTGAGCGTCCAGGTGTCGTTGCTCCTCCCCTAGTCTCAGCTCCCCGTCCTTGCTGCGTCCTTCTTGGTGCACTTGGTATGTCAGAGCGCTGGGTAGATCGATTATCCGCCGGGGGTGGATGAGGATGAGATCGCACATCTGGTCCATGTGGGGTTGGTGGCCTCGGTGCTGCCGGTGGCGGCTCATTTCTGAAGAGGCACCACTGAGCTGTCACGACCAACGCCCCATTCACCATAGCCAGCACCTTCCTTCTTACTTCGGGGACATCCCTATTCCCCTGCGCCCTCATTGCCAACACTACCTTCCGGGCCGCTACTCCCTCCGGTCCAGACAGTGCCACTGCATTGCGGTAGAGTTGTTCCACTGGGTGTGCATCTGCGTATGATCGTGGCGTTGCCCTTTCCCTCGCGCCGTGCCATTCTTCCTCTCTTTGTTGCTTCTTATCCCGTGCTCGGGCCTCGAGGAGCCGTAACCTTGCCGCACATTTGTCGCAATGATGTCCTACCCCTCGCAGCACCTGCCCGCAAGGTCAATGGAGCGGCTGGTAGCATCCCTCACACCACTCGGTGGTGTTGCGGTTACCATACTCTATACAGTAAAGGCTCCACTCCAGTTCTGCCGCTTGCTGACCTCCCCCTCGCTGCTCCTCTCTTTCTTTCCGCATTCTCCCTTTCAGCTCCGGCATACACGCCGGACAGACATGCACTGCCTTCTGTTGCTGCAGCTCCTCTTCTCCACAGATATAGTGGAGGGCCACCTTGTAATTGAAGCTGTGTTTCTTCCATGTCCTCACCGGCCGCTTGCACCTCCCGCACTCCTCCATCTCCTCCACCCCGGGCACACTTGGTCCAGCAGCCTTTCCACCCTCCTTGTCCATCTCTTATTCTTATTCAACCAGCCTTCAGATGCAGCTCTTGCAATGCCGTCCCAACCCCGGAATCTCCGTCCCACACTTGCAGTGGAGGGGTGCTTTACATTCATAGCACCAGGTTGCCTCCATGGGGTCGTACGGCTCTTCGCAAGCTTCACACCTCTCAATACACCGCTTGGGTGCGGGCCTGTTCTTCCTCCTGTCCTATTTGTCTGCTTTTGCCAGCATGAGAGGTGCACGCTTCTTGCATCCTATCACCTTCCGCCGCATCCTTATCTTTGGATCCTGGCAGGCTGCATGCACAAGATGTCTACACACGTAGGAGCGAAACAAAGTGGTAGCGTCCATCGGCTCTTCACAGTTACCGTAGGGTTCCTTCTCATCCTGCAGCACACTGGATTTCCCAGCCGTGGCCCCCATCCCCGAGCGGATCCTTTCCTCCTCCCTTTCTTTCCACAGTTCCTCCTCACTGTCTACCCCCATGCTCTCCTTCAGATTTAGTGCACAGACCTGACACATCTTGATGTCGTGCACGGTGTCCAGTTCCAAGTCGTAACACGCCAAATGTAGGCTGGCCTTGCATCCCTCGTACACCACCTCTCCCTTAGTGGCAACCGGGTTCTTAAATGTTGCACAGAGTTACAGAGCCACCTCCTCCTGTCCTTCCTCTTCATCCTGATCATCCGCCTTGATGCTTAATTCTAGCTCTTCATGCCGCTGCTCCTCTTCCCCTTGCGTGGGTGTCTGTTGTCCTGACCGTGCNCTCCTCACTGTCTACCCCCATGCTCTCCTTCAGATTTAGTGCACAGACCTGACACATCTTGATGTCGTGCACGGTGTCCAGTTCCAAGTCGTAACACGCCAAATGTAGGCTGGCCTTGCATCCCTCGTACACCACCTCTCCCTTAGTGGCAACCGGGTTCTTAAATGTTGCACAGAGTTACAGAGCCACCTCCTCCTGTCCTTCCTCTTCATCCTGATCATCCGCCTTGATGCTTAATTCTAACTCTTCATGCCGCTGCTCCTCTTCACCTTGCGTGGGTGTCTATTGTTATGACCGTGCTTCCGCTTCCAGCCAGGAACTGGTTGGCCATAAAGATCTATCATGAGGGGGAAGTGGCTCCCATCTTGAAGGAGGAGCATTGAGCAAGTTGTGGTGTTCTTCTCGCATGGGTACAGGCTCCTTTTCCTATCCCTATTTCTGTGCCTCTTTTCCTTGCTTCTTTTCTCCCAGTCCAGCTCTTTGGGGCCCTTTTTGTTTCTTCTTCCGTTGCTCCCTTGCTGCTCCTCTATTCTTGTTGCTGGGGGTGCTTACGCCTCGGGTGCCGTACTGGGTGCAGCTGCCGCAGAAGGCAGCACCTCCTGTCCCCGCTGCTCTGCTGCTGCTACTGGTGGCGTTGGCGCTCCGGGCGCCGCGCCGGGTGCAGCTACCACAAACGGCAGCAATTCCTGTATCCGCTGCTCTACTGCTACTCCTCGTGGTGCTGGCGCTTGGGGCACCACGCCGGATACAGCCGCCGCAGAAGGCAACACCTCTTGTCCTCGCTCATCTACTGTTGCTGCCGATGGTGCTAGCGCTCCGGGCGTTGTGCCAGGTGCAGCTGCCGCAGAAGGCAGTGCCTCCTGTCCTCGCTACTCTACTGCTGCTGCTGGTGGTGCTAGCGCTCCGGGCGCCACGCCGGGTGCAGCTGCCGCAAGGGGAGGCACCTCGTGCCCGCACTGCTCTGCTGCTAGTGGCACTGGCGCTCTGGGCACCGCGCCGGGTTTGGTTTCTGCAGAAGGCAGTACCTCCTATTCTCGCTGATCTGCTGCTGCTGCTGGTGGTGCTTGCGCCTCAAGCGCCGCACCGAGTGTAGTTACTGCAAAAGGCAGCACCTCCTCCTCCCGCTATTTTACTGCTGTTGCCGATGGTGCTGGCGCTCTAGGCGCCGCGCCAGGTGTAGCTGTCGCAGAAGGCAGGGCCTCCCGACCCCGCTGCATTGCTTCTGCTGCTGGCGGTGCTGGCGCTCTGAGCGCCACGCCGGGTGCAGCTGCCGCAGGAGGCAGCACCTCCTGCTCCCGCTACTTTGCTGCGGGTGCCGATGGTGCAGGCGCTCCGGGCACCACACCAGGTGCAGCTGTCGTAGAAGGCAGCACCTCTTGCTCTCGCTGCTTTGCTGCTGTTGCCGATGGTGCTGGTGCTCCGGGCGCCGCGCCAGGTGCAGTTGCCACAGAAGGCAGTGCCTCCTGTCCCCGCTGCTATACTGCTGCTGCTAATGGCGCTGGCACTCTGGGCGCCGTGCCGGGTGCGGCTGTCATAGAAGAAAGTGCCTCCTGTCCCCGCTGCTGTGCTACTATTGCTCATGGTGCTTATGCCTCTGGCGCCGATGGAGTTCAACTTTTGCAAAAGGCAACACCTCTTGCTCCCGCTGTTCTGCTGCTACTGCCAATGGTCCTGACACTTCGGGCGCCGCGCCAGGTGTAGCTGCCGTAGAAGGCAGCGCCTCATATCCCCGCTGCTCTGCTGCTACTACTGGTGGCACTGGGACTCCAAGCACCGCATTGGATGAGGCTGCCGTAGGAGGCAGCACCTCCTGCTCCCGCTGCTGTATTGCTGCTGCTAATGGTACTGGCGCTATGTGTGCCGCGCCGGGTATAGCTGCCGCAGAGGGCAGCGCCTCTTGCTCCCGCTGCTTTGCTGCTACTACCGATGGTGCTGGCGCTCCGAGTGCCGCGCCAAGTGCAGTTGTCGCAGAAGGCAGCGCCTCTTGTCCCCGTTGCTCTACTGCTGCTACAGGTGGTGCTAGCGCTCCGAGCGCCGGGTCGGGTACGGCTACCATAGAAGGCAGTGTCTCATGTCCCTGCTGCTTTGCTGCTGCTCCTCGTGGTGCTTGCACCTCAGGTGCCGCGTCGGGTGCAGCTGCCGCAGAAAGCAGCACCTCCTGCTCATGTTGTTCTTCTGCAGCTGCCACACAAGGCAGCGCCTCCTATCCCCGCTGCTCTACTGCTACTGCTGGTGGCACTGGCGCTCCAGGTGCCGCGCTGGATGAAGCTACCGCAAGAGGCAGTGCATCTTACTCTGGTTGCTCTGCTGCTGCTGCCGTTCGTGCTAGCGCTCCGGGCGCCGTGCCGGGTACAGCTACCGCATAGGGCAGCACCTCCTGCTCCTGCTGCTTTGCTGCTACTCCCGATGGTGTAGGTGCTCTAGGCGTCGCACCAGATGCAGTTGCCGTAGAAGGCAGCGCCACCTGTCCCCGCTGCTTTGCTGCTGTTGCTGGTGGCATTGGCACTCCGGCCGCTACACCGGATGCGGCTGCTGCAGAAGGCAACACCTCCTATCCCCGCTGATCTGTTGGTGCTGCTGCTGGTGCTTGCGCCTCGGGCGCCGCGCCAAGTGCAGCTGCCATAGAAGGCAGCACCTCTTGTCCCCACAACTCTGGTGCTGCTGCTGGTGGCGCTGGCACTCCAGGTGCCACGCCAGGTGTAGCTGTCGTAGAAGGCAGCACCTCCTGTCCCCGTTGCTCTGCTGTTGCTGCTGGTGGCGCTGGCACTCCGGGTGTCGCACCGGGTGCAGCTGCTGTAAAAGGCAGCGCCTCTTGCTGCCGCTGCTCAGCTGCTGCTGCCGATGATGCTAACGCTCCGGGCGGCACGCCAGGCCCTGTTCCCTTTCACTTCCACAACCACGCCCTGTTCCTTGAGCTCACGGAAGCCCTCATTGATGATGTCCTTCTGGTCCTAGAGCAGGCGTCGAGCCTGCTGCTTATGTGCAGTTGCGTCTCCTGTGATAATGACATGGACCGTGTCGACTGCTCCGATATCTGTTGACTTGTTTGCACATATTTCTTCGTGGTAGATGATAAGCTCCTTGACTTCCTACCTTTGCTCCTCAGTTAGGTGCTCATGGAGCATGTGGTCCCATCGTTGGGAATGTAGGACTGTGGGTGGTGGCAGTTCTTCATCCCTCACCAGACCGGCTCTGAGATTAGGGTCTGGATCCCAATAATCATATACCTGCAAGTTGAAATTACGGGAGCCACATGAGGAGATAGTGAGGGCGTATGGTTGACGTGGAGGTGGCTCATCATCGAGGCGCAGCCAGCCGACGTCACTCATGGGTTCTTCATCTGAGTCTTCTGAACTGACATCTTCACAGATGGCATTGTTGTTGTCACACAACAGCATTTTCCCTTTGCGCTTCGCCTCCTTGGTAAGATCATTTGGGATTGTTGGCTGTGCGGTCACCGGTACGAGTGGACTACTCGACACCCGAAGAGACCCTGGATGAGGTGAGGTGATCGAGGCCCGGCTGAGGTCAGCAGGGTGGCACTCTGTCGTGGGAAGGAACAGCCATGTGGGGGATTCAGCTGATGGTTTGGGTATCGGTCCCATGGGGAGCTGCGGTCGATCATCCGTCGGAGTAGCTTGTGCTCGTTCAGGGCATGGCTACTGGGGTGTGGGTGTGCAATCCATCAGCTCTTCTTCCTCGGCTTGTGGCGCAATCACGGGAGGGACATCATGCTTGGGGATGCCATGATAGAATTCCTGGCTGCGTGGTCTTCGGCACGGGCTTCTTCCAGGGAGAAGGGGTGACCGAACTTTGTAAGCATTGATGTCCTTGGGCCCACAATCAGAGCTGTATAGGTGGTATACCCTGATGAAGTTAACTGCATGCCTCCGTCCGCATAGAACAGGCTTGCTTGTCGAGGGATGAGATAGTCTGTTCCTAGCAGGACATCGTAGGTGCAGGCCACCATGACCTGCACCCGCACAACTTTGTGGATGAGGCCCACCTGCAGGGGAAGGTCATCCATGTACGACACCGTGTCCTGCGTCCATGTCGCCGTATGCATTCATGAACACCTTAGTTGTTGGTTGAATATTGTGCTGCCAGCCGATTGCTTGCAGGGCTTGAAGTATCACCGTGGTATGGGTAGCGCCAAGGGCGATGATTGCTAGGAACTTCTTGCCACATATCCACACATAACAGCTAGCCACTTCATGGTGGGGAGCTTGCGTCTATGGTGGTGCAAGGAGCATGGGCCGCCACCCCCATGTGTCAGGTTCAGCTCTTTTGGCTACTCGGCGGAGTTAGTCATGTGGGGCCCGAGTGCAACTAAGGCGAATGCCGGCTGGTCAAAGCTTTTCGGCGTATTCCTGCAGAACCGCTGCGAGGTGGGATTTTGCTGTAGATACTCTCCCAAGGATATCTCCTAGAAGGGACGGTGGAAGGAGGTCAAGGCACTTGCCGTGGGCTCATCGCGTACTGAAGGCGCAAATATCACCCTCTGGCGACGTGGAGGCATGGGACCCCTTGGAGGACACGTGTGCGGTTCAGGTGGGGGCTTCGGGCGCATCGCTGAAATCTGACGTGGTAACCGAGTCGAGCTCGCTTCGACAAATGTTTGCAGGTCTGCTTCAGCCCGTTCCTATTGATCTTTGTACTGGCGCATGCACTCATACATCACCGCAATCGACCATCCTTCCACACCTTGTACGTGAGCCACCGTGACCAGTTCCCGTTCTGCAGCCGTCGGGGGAGTCTCCGAGGTCTGTTGTTTGGAGCGGGGAAGATCGAGCTTCACATTCCGTGCAGGCGCATGTGAGGTAGATGGCTGAGTAGCAGCTGGTGTCTTTCCCGTCTCCCTCTGCTGCGCATACGCCTTCCATTGCGCCGGCCCATTGCCCACCGGACTAGAGGGACAGGCGGTGATGTTGGGACCAACAGCTTGCCGTGCAGCGGCAGGTCCTGGTCCAACCGGTCCGCGTCCTTGGTATTGTCCTCCTCTGGGTGGCACGCCTGGCATTGAGGTGCGATTGGGACATTCTCGGTGTCGATGGAAGAATTCTACGCATCCATAGTAACTCCCACGTGGGTAGTTATGGGGGTTCCTTGGGTTGGGTGTTCAAGCTCTTGTAGGCATGCGAATAGCAGGCGCCACATGTTCCTTAAGAGCAAACTGTTCTCGAGCCGCTTGTCGTTTGATTTCCCTTTTCTGATGTTCTGCTTCCTCCTTCAGTGCATCCGGTGTGCTAAAATGTCGTAAATCCAAAGGTGTTAGCGATCGCTTGGACAAGAGAGTCCCGGTAATACTCTTAATCATGCGCAAGGGTATGTCGACACATCGCACCGAGATCTTGGTAAACATGTCATTGTGTAACTTGATGTTTTCTCCACCCTTCATGCGGATGGTACTAATCTAGAGCTCTGCTTCTTCGAGGCTCATGAGGTTGAAACGCTTGGTCATCCTATTTGCCATATCATCAAAGTCAGCAAAAGGACGTTCCTTATGCTATGCAGTGAACCACTCCAAAGCTTTCCCTTGTAGCGCTAGGTACACTGCTGGGACAATGTAGCCAGGAGATAACAACCCATAATCGAGACAAGTGCCCAACTTGAATAGCCACATCGCCGGGTCCTCCTCTGGTTCACCCTTGAAGACATCGAGCTTTGGGAGAGTGTAAAAAGCCTTTGTCGCTAGGTTCAAAGTCAGTTCCTGTGGAGGCACCATTAGCACCTACGCCCGTGGCGGGGCCCCCAGGTGGGATCGATGTGCTTGCACCAGGCCAACTGCCCTAGTACCAGCCGATGAAACGATTACTGCTCCCCTTGGTCGAGCACGTCCTGCATTGGTTCCTCCCTGTCCAGAACGTCCCATGTGCTGTCTTGCTGAACGCGCTTGTACTCGCACAGTATACTGCTTGCCTACATGAGCCACTGATCCTTGCCCAGGTCCGGTTGAACCACCCGTCATTCGGGGTCTTTGCTGGAGTCTTCCTGCCACAGGTATGATTAACGTCTTGCTTGGTTGATGATGAGATGATTGCATTTTTGGCTAGACAGGTGGTACGGTATACTTGGTTGACGGAGCCCCTGTTAGGATGTGCGTGTCCCCCAAGGCTCGTACTTGTCTGGTGGGTCCGACCGTGGATGAAGCATTGATTCCTCTTGAGCTGGGACTTCTCGGTGGCGCGACACTCCTAAAACGGAGGATGCCTTGCTCGTTTGCTGTTGGTGTTGGGGACGTATACCTCTCACCGCCAACCGATGATGCCGAGGAGCGGGTCCTCCTACGCGCCTTCAACGTACTTGTGCGTGCGCTTCCGGATGAACAAGCTTATGCAATTCACCACCTTCGAGGCGCAGCAGCCCACGACAGTTCCCCCCACTGGCTGGACTACCCCGATGGAGTTCCACCCACCGGCGTCGACAGCATCACAGCAACCGTCAGGTCAGAGGCTTGGGCACACGCATGTCACCACCACTCACATTTTGCCCATGCATGAATGGCTGTATGACATTGCTGCCTTACATCACATGTCGCCGCATCGCTAGCTCTTTGCCTCCTTGTATGCTACACCTGATGTTGAAGGGGTGAAGTCAGGGTCTGGGGAAGTGCTTGCAGTTGAGGACGTGGACACTGTGGCACTTCAGGCGCCTGGTGGAGTGATATGGCTGACTGGTGTCCTGTTTGTACCCAAACTGAGAGTGAATTTGTTGTCTGGTGGTCAGCTTGATCGTCAAGCTAGTGTGTCCACCGTCATGTAGAAACAACAATGCACTCTTTTTGATGCAACTGATGCTCTACTGGCTGACGAACTGTTACATGCAGACATGCTCTATCGTCTCACTCTCTTCCCTCTTGTTCCAACGCATTCACAGCGCCCACAGGCGCATGTTGCAACTGTCACGGATGCAACGCACACTAAACTGCTGCATTGTCATCTTGCACACATACACACTGACCTAATTGAAGACATGGTCAGGCATATAGCTACTCAAGGCCTCCACCCAGATGATTGTCCTCATCTGTCCATCCTTCGCCTTCTCCACGTCCTTCCCCATCTTCCATCTTCATCAGCGTTTGCCTCCATCTTTATGTCATCTTCATCTTGATCCGCTGTCACCTGGCGACCTCGTTATCACTCCTGCCTCCTGCTCCAACTCAACCTCCTCTGCCTTCCTCGCGTCGCCCGTCAGCATCCACATCGTCCACGCCGTCTCCTCCTCGATCGTCATCATTATCTGCACACGTGGTTGCGCCCATGCACCCACTCAACCATCAGGTTCCTCGGCTTCCTTTTCCATTCAGCATCATCCTCCAGCTCGGCACAAAGATCCGTCCGGTCGCATCGCCTACTCTGCGACAACCTGCGCTCACGCCAAAAACTTCCGCAGCGCACGTGGTTCCGCCCCTACGCCCTCTCCTCTTTCATCAGCTTTCGTTTGATCATCATCCGCATCTGTGGCCAGCGCAAGGACCTGCACAAGCTCGCTCCACGCTTTGCAGCAGTTTGCACCCACGCCGGCAGCAGATTTCTCACGGCGCGTTGGCACCTGTATTCCCCTTGCCTCAGTCTACTCTTCTGCTCAGCCGCGCACGTGGTTCTACCCCTACGCCCACTCAGCCATCAGCTCCCTCAGCTTCCTCTTCAAGTCAGCATCGTACTCCTACTCAGCACAAGGATCTGCCCGATCGCATTGCCTGCTTCATGACGACCTACGTCCACGCCAAAAACCTCCACAGCGCACGTGGTTCCGCCCCTGCGCCCACACCTATTTCATTAATGTCTGCTCCTCATCATCAGCATCTGCAACCAGCACAAAGGATCTGCACAAACTAGCTGTCCTCTTTGCAGCTGCCTGCACCCACGCCGGAAGTATATTTCTCGCGGCGCGTTGGCTCTCGCCTTCCCCTTGCCGTATTCTATCCCTCTATCGCAAAGCGCACGTGGTTCCACCCCTGCGCCCACTCCAACAAGCATCCTCCTACTCTTCCACATCCTCCTTCTCAGCATCCTCTCTCATCAAACCAATCTGCCTGATCGCACTTGGCAGTACCCTGCACTCACGCCAAACCTCCTGCAGTACTTTTCTTCCACCCTCTCTCCCTTCTTCTCCAACCCCAGCCCCATCTTCAACAGGGTGAACCTGCTGTGCNGGCGCGTTGGCTCTCGCCTTCCCCTTGCCGCATTCTATCCCTCTATCGCAAAGCGCACGTGGTTCCACCCCTGCGCCCACTCCAACAAGCATCCTCCTACTCTTCCACATCCTCCTTCTCAGCATCCTCTCTCATCAAACCAATCTGCCTGATCGCACTTGGCAGTACCCTGCACTCACGCCAAACCTCCTGCAGTACTTTTCTTCCACCCTCTCTCCCTTCTTCTCCAACCCCAGTCCCATCTTCATCAGGGTGAACCTGCTGTGCTTTGCTTGTGAGCAGACACCAACAACTACCACGCACCCGCAACGACAAATCATTATGGCAGCACAAGCCCTCAACTGGACACATGTTCCTTTTCTTGATCAGTTGAAGAAAACAACCACGACTGGTATAGTGGCATCGAAATCAAGACAAAGCACTCTTTTTTTCGCGGGTATCAGCTCTCCTTCTTTGTGGAAGGAGTGTATGACAACCCCGGGTGTCCTCCAAGGGCTTACACGACAACCTTGTAGGATGTCAAAAGGTGCCTACATGACACCACCCATACTGTCTACCACACGATCATCGACGAAGTATCAACTGTCACAGCAATTTGGCACACCCTTGTGGCAGCAGCATGGAACCCAAATATCTGCAATATGTTCGTCCTCTCCCTCCGTCGAGTGGTCAATCCCCCCATCAGACAGCAACACTTGGATACTGAGGCCCTATAGGCACTAAGAGATTATGTGTTATCGGAATCAGGGGGGCTATCAGAAATATGACTCCGACAAGGTCCCTCTCATACATCCCTCGGATAATCCGAGCGTCCATTATCGGTTCAGATTCCACCCTAAACCTCCTCGGCGATGGCTGGCCGGTCACGACCGTTCCACCAGAGTCGGGCCGCCCCTTCTAAGCGACCACGTCGCCACGCGTGAGGCTAGCGAAAAGAAGCCATTGATACCCAGTTTATCCTAATCTGTTGTATATAAGGAAGATGTTGATTCTCTCCCTAGATGAACCAGAACAGTTCTATTCATCCTGTTCCCTTTGGTTCTACGGCTTCACCGCCGTATTCCTGCTCTACTCGTCTCTCGCATCCATTGTCTTTGCACACCACTGTCTCTTCACGACTCTTTGATTTTCCATCCTCAACCTTTTGCCTCCAACACCTTCCTCACTTCGCTCTCAAGTTCTCTCCTATGCGCTCTGTCCACCTTGGAGCTTCAGTGCCTCGCGCAATCTCGTGACTCTAGAACTAACTCCTTGTGCCAGCCCTTGCCGCTCTGCTTCCGTCACATCCCTACGTCACTTCTGCCTGGTTCCGTGCCTCTACTTGCTTCTGCTCATGCTGTGCTCGCTCATTTTTTTTCTGACAAGGTTGGCATGTGCCACTGGCCATGACCACAAAGTTTACGAAGTGACTTTACCTTCTACGAATCATAACACAAGTCAGCCACGGTCAGAGTACCCAATCACAGTGCACATCTAACATGCATGACCTTGCAGGTATAAACACGGTAAAAAACTGGTGTCTTGGCACGGCTATTGTGCGCAATGCCTTGACAAAGTTGGCATGTGCCCCTGACCATGACCATAGTTTACCAAGTACCTTACACGGCTATGAATAATATCACGAGGCAGCCACGGTTAGAGTGTCCAATCACAGTGCAGATATACTGGACATGACCTTGCAGGTATAAACAAGGTAGAATACCGGTTGCTCGGTGTGGCTATTGTGCGCAATGCCTTGACAAAGTTGGCATGTGCCACAGACCATGACCACAAAGCTTACCAAGTACCTTAAACGGCTATGAATCATGACACGAGTCAGCCACGGTCAGAGTGTCCAATCATAGTGCAGATGCACTAGGCATGATATTGCAGATTCAAACAAGGTAGAATACTGGTGGCTCGGTGTGGCTATTTTGCGAAATGCATTGACAAAGTTGGCATGTGCCACTGACCATGACCACAAAGTTTACCAAGTGACTTTAACCTGTACGAATAGTAACACACGTCAGCCTCGGTCAGAGTACCCAATCACAGCGTACATCTAATATGCATGACCTTGCACGTGTAAACAAGGTAAACAACCGATGGCTTGGTATGGCTATTGTGAGCAATGCCTTGACAAAGTTGGTATGTGCCACTATCCATGACCATAAAGTTTACCAAGTACATTGAACGGCTATGAACCATAACACAAGTCAGCCACGGTCAGAGTCTCCAATCACAGTGCAAGTATATTGGATTTGACATTGCAGGTATAAACAAGGTAGAATACTGGTGGCTTGGTATGGCTATTGTGCGCAATTTCTTGACAAAGTTGGCATGTGCCGCTGACCATGACCGCAAATGTATCAAAGTGGCTTTTACTTCTATTGATCATAACACGAGTCAGCCACGGTCAGAGTGTCCAATCACAGTACAAATGTACTAGGCATGATCTTTCAGGTACAAACAAGGTAGAATACTAGTGGCTTGGTATGGCTATTGTGCGCAATGCCTTGACAAAGGTGGCATGTGCCACTGACCATGACTACAAATGTATCCGAGTGACTTTTACTTCTATTGATCATAACACGAGTCAGCCACGGTCAGAGGGTCCAATCGCAGTGCAGATGTACTAGGCATGATCTTGCGGGTGCAAACAAGGTAGAATACAGGTGGCTCGGTGTGGCTATTGTGCGCAATGCCTTGACAAAGGTGGCATGTGCCACTGACCATGACTACAAATGTATCCGAGTGACTTTTACTTCTATTGATCATAACACGAGTCAGCCACGGTCAGAGTGTCCAATCACAGTACAAATGTACTAGGCATGATCTTTCAGGTACAAACAAGGTATAATACTGGTGTCTGGGTGTGGCTATTGTGCGCAATGCCTTGACAAAGGTGGCATGTGCAACTGACCATGACCACAATGGTTACCACGTACCTTAAACGGCTATGAATAATAACACAAGTCAGCCACGGTCAGAGTGTCCAATCACAGTGCATATGTACTAGACATGATCTTGCTGGTGCAAACAAGGTAGAATACTAATGGCTTGGTGTGGCTATTGTGCGCAATGCCTTGACAAGGTTGGCATGTGCCACTGACCATGACCACAAAGTTTACCAAGTGACTTTAACTTGTACGAATCATAACACAAGTCAGCCATAGTCAGAGTTCCCAATCACAGTGTACATCTAATGTGCATGACCTTGCAGGTACAAACAGGATAAAAAACCGGTGTCTTGGCACGGCTACTGTGCGCAATGCCTTGACGAAGTTGGCATGTGCCACTAACCATGACCACAAAGTTTATCAAGTACCTTAAACGGCTATGGATCATAACACGAGTCAGCCACGGTCAGATTGTCCAGTCACAGTGCAGATATACTCGGCATGGCCTTGCAGGTATAAACAAGGTAGAATACGGGTGGATTGGTGTGGCTATTGTGTGCAATGCCTTGACAAAGTTGGCATGTGCCACTGACCATGACCACAAATGTATCCAAGTTACTGTTACTTCTATTGATCATAACACGAGTCAGCCACGGTCAGAGTGTCCAATCGCAGTGCAGATGTACTAGGCATGATCTTGCAGGTACAAACAAGGTAGAATACTGGTGGCTCAGTGTGGCTATTGTGCCTAGACAAAGGTGGCATGTGCCGCTGACCATGACCACAACGTTTACCAAGTGACTTTAACTTCTACGAATCATAACACGAGTCAGCCGTAGTCAGAGTGTCCAATCACAGTGCACATCTAATATGCATGACCTTGCAGGAATAAACAAGGAAAAAAAACTGGTGGCTTGGCACAGCTATTGTGCACAATGCCTTAACAAAGTTGGCATGTGCCACTGACCATGACCACAAGTTTACCAAGTACCTTAAACGGCTATGAATCATTACACGAGTCAGCCACAGTCAAAGTGTCCAATCACAGTGTATCTATACTGAGCATGACCTTGCAGGTATAAACAAGGTAGAATACTGGTGGCTCGGTTTGGCTTTTTTGTGCAATGCCTTGACAAAATTGGCATGTCGCACTGACCATGACCACAAATGTATCCAAGTGACTTCTACTTCTATTGATCATGACACAAAAATCCACGGTTATAGTGTCCAATCACAGTGCAGATGTACTAGGCATGATCTTGCGGGTGCAAACAAGGTAGAATACCGGTGGCTCGGTGTGGTTATTGTGCGCAATGCCAAGACAAAGTTGGCATGTGCCACTGACCATGACCACAAAGCTTACCAAGTACCTTAAACGGCTACGAATCATAACACGAGTCACCCACGGTGAGAGTCCAATCACAGTGCAGATGTACTAGGCATGATCTTGCAGGTGCAAACAAGGTAGAATACAGGTGGCTNTTGGAACGGCTATTGTGCGCAATGCCTTGACAAAGTTGGCATGTGCCACTGACCATGACCACAAAGCTTATCAAGTACTTTAAACGGCTACGAATCATAACACGAGTCAGCCACGGTCAGAGTCCAATCACAGTGCAGATGTACTAGGCATGATCTTGCAGGTGCAAACAAGGTAGAATACAGGTGGCTCGGTGTGGCTATTGTGCGTAATACCTTGACAAAATTGGCATGTGCCACTGACCATGACCAGAATGTTTACCAAGTGACTTTAACTTATACGAATCGTAACACGAGTCACCCACAGTCAGAGTGTCCAATCACAGTTCAGATGTACTAGGCATGACCTTGCAGGTATAAACAAGGTAAAAAACCGGTGCCTTGGCACGGCTACTGTGCGCAATACCTTGACAAAGTTTGCATGTGCCACTGACCATGACCACAAAGTCTACAAAGTACTTTAAACGGCTATGAATCTTAACACGAGTCAGCCACGGTTAGAGTGTCCAATCACAGTACAGATATATTAGGCATGACCTTGCAGGTACAAACAAGGTTGAATACTGGTAACGGTGTGACTATTGTGTGCAATGCCTTGACAAAGTTGGCATGTGCCACTGACCATGACCACAAATGTATCCAAGTGACGTTTTCTTCTACTGATCATAACACAAGTTAGCCACGGTCAGAATGTCCAGTCACAGTGCAGATGTACTAGAAATGATCTTGCAGGTTCAAACAAGGTAGACTACTGGTGGCTCGGGGTGGCTATTGTGCCCAATGCCTTGACAAAGTTGGCATGCGCCACTGACCATGACCACAAAGCTTTCAAAGTTCTTTAAACGGATATGAATCATAACACGTTTCAACGTTTCGTAGAACATCTGCTGCCATTTGTCGAT
This sequence comes from Penium margaritaceum, assembly GCA_023375785.1. Classification (NCBI taxonomy): domain Eukaryota; kingdom Viridiplantae; phylum Streptophyta; class Zygnematophyceae; order Desmidiales; family Peniaceae; genus Penium; species Penium margaritaceum. The sequence goes on from SZWC01003541.1 coordinate 27,783, forward strand.
GTTGGTCACTGTGACGTCACATTAGTCGTCCTCTGGAAGGAAGAGGAGCCTGGGGATGTTTTGCAGAGTGGGGAAAATGTCCACGTAATAGATCCAGAGATAGTAGGAGCGTCTCATCCATGCATACTGCAGCACGAAGTACCATCGCTGAGCTGCAATGTCAATTGGCTGTTCAATGCGGAAGTAGATGCTACCAAGGAACTTTCTGAGTAGATCCTAGATGGCAGTGAAGGTGGCATCAGTATCCTTGGGCTGACGCCGGTTGCTATGGAGGTGGTCATATTTTCCAAGCAGCATTCTGGCCACCTCGTACCCATTGATATAGATGACTTGTACACATGAAATGACGCTATCCGACCACCTGAGGATGATGCTGGCATTGGGGCCAAGAACAGGAAGTTCAGTCCACGCAATGGTCAGCTTGTCCATGGTAAGTGAGGAAAGAGAGGAGTTGACAGTAGAGTGTGAAGGAAAGGGCGAACCAATGGGAAAGTGAGAAAAGGGGTGAGACCACGTGTGCGGAGGAAGGTTTTCGGGGCGCAGGTTGATCTTGAATGAGCGATGTGCCGTGTACACGATGAAGGAAGGTGAAGGAGGAAGGCAGAACAACGGAGTTGGTACAGGGATGAGACCTAGTGCTAGGCTGAAGTTTCGGCGTGGGCGCAGGTCGTCGTGCAACGGGTGATGCGACCGGGCGGATCCTTGTTTCGAGCGGACAATATTGAAGTGGTTAGGAGGAGGCAGAGGCGGCTGATGAATGAATGGGTGCACAGGCAAAACCACGTGCGTTGTCGCAATATAGGGATAGAATGCGGCAAGGGGAAGGCAGGTGCCAATGCGCCGCGGGAAATCTGCTGCCAGTGTGGGTGCAGGATGCTACAAAGTGGTTAGCTAGCTGGTGCAGGTCCTTGTGCTGGTCGCAGATGCAGATGATGAGGAGGCAAAAGCTGATAAAAGCGGAGTGGGTGCAGGGGCAAAACCACGTGCACGGGGGAAGGTTTCGGCGTGGGCGCAGGTCGTCATGAAATGGGCGGTGCGACTGGGCGGATCCTTGTGCTGAGCTGATGTGGAAGTGAAGCAGAAGAAGGCAGAGGTAACTGATGGCTGAGTTGGTACAGGGGTGAGACCACGTGCACAGCGGATGAAGGCTGATGAGGAAGGCGGCATTGATGATGCAGCTGACGAGGAACTTGGGAGGAGGTGATAGAAGACGAGATGACACAAGCTGTTGATGAAGCTAGAGAGACAGGCGAAGGGCGACACGAGTAGGGCAGATGAGATTGAGACAACAAAGGATGCTCGAGTGAATATGATGACAAGGGCGGAGGGCAGATGACGGAGGCAGAGGATGGAGGTGAAGCCGGAGGATGACGGGGTGCTATGAAGAGCGAGTGAGGCAAGAAATGGCTCTGCTTTGAAGAGAGTGACGGCTTGTTCCCCAGTTGGCCCGAGACCGGCGGACAAGAAGACTGGTGGTGTCCGATGTCTTGGTTGCCGGAGGGAATTGGTTGTAGCACATAAAGTCATACGGAGGGCAAAGACATTGGACCGCTGATGTCAAGAGAGTGATGGTTTGTTCCCCAGTTGGCTCACAATGGGAGCAGGAAGACTGGTGGTGTCCGATGTCTTGCCAGCAGGCGTTGCACTGCTGCTACTGACGATGCTAGAAGGCGGTGCGAGGACGTGGTGCGGTACAACGAGTGCGAGGGGGCTGATGTCGATGGGGCAGATGGAGCAGATGAGGCTGATGAGAGGAGAGAAGAAAGACGGAGGTGCTTGCAAAGATGAGAGGCAGTAGGTGACGAGCGGCAAGAAGCTTCCGGGAAGTTGACGACAAGCAGCGGCTCGGGAGTTGCTTGCGGCTGTTGTAAAAAAGTCACCAATTGTTGGCCACGGGCGCGGAATGGGCGCAAGGCTTCCTTAGGATGATGAGGCTTTCCTTCAGCGCAAAAAGACTCCAGGCAACGTTGCTGATGTTAGCTATATCCGAGGTGGAGAGGTGCAAAGTAACGGCAGAGGCGACGGAAGAGTGCAGATACAAGAGGTGATGTAGTGATGGAGGCAGAGCAATGACGAGGTCACAGGGCACCAGGTGATGTTGCCTGATGCTCTGATACCATGTCAGAAGAATGCCATGCGCGAGGATGGCAGAAGCGGAAGCAGGTAGAAGCACTGTGGCATGCAGAAGTGAGTTAGCAGAAAGACGGAAGCAGAAAGGCAAAGCTAGTCCCAAGGAGTTAGTTGTAGGACCTTGAGAGAGGCGAGGCACACAAGATCCAAGGTAGAAAGAGGGCAATGAGAGAGCACGGGAGCAAAGCGAGTGAAGTGCCAGATGTGAGCGAAAGGTCACAAGTGAGGAAGTGAAGCCATAGATGATAGGCGAGGTGAACGCAGGCAGGAGGTGAGCAGAGCGAAGACACGACGGCGACGCCACAGAACCGAAAAGGAACAGGATGTGTAGAACTGTTCAGGTTAAGCTAGGAGGGAATGAACGTCCTCCTTATAAGGGACGGGACAAGACAGAAAGGGAAACAAAAGGCTTATTGTGCACTAGCCGGACGTGATGGCGGTCGGGCCGCTTATTAGGAGATAACTCGGTATCGTGCCGTTGGTCGGTTCTCACCATCAACAGTTCGTGTGTGATGGGACCGAGGTGGTTCATGCAGAAGCTTGAACCGTTATTGAGAGTGGTGGGTATTTCCGAGAGCGGAAGAGCCAGAGACTCCCGGAGGTGAACCCGTTAGATGTCTTGTCGTTATAGAGACATCATTCTGACAATAGCAGTGCCAAGCCACCAGTTTTTTACCTTGTTCATACCAGCAAGGTCATGCATACTACATCTCCACTGTGATTGGGCACTCTGACTGTGGCTGACTCGTGTTACGATGCGTAGAAGTTAAAGCTACTTGGTAAACGTTGTGGTCATGGTCAGTGGCACATACCAACTTTGTCAAGGCATTGTGCACAGTAGCCACACCAAGCCACCAGTATTCTACGTTGTTTGCACCTGCAAGATCATGCCTAGTACATCTGCACTATGATTGGACACTCTGATCATGGCTGACTCGTGTAATGATTCATAGAAGTTAAACTCACTTGGTTAACTGTGTGGTCATGGTCATGGGCATATGCCAACTTTGTCAAGGCATCGCGCACAATAGCCGCACCGAGCCACCACTATTTTACCTTGCTGATACCTGCAAGGTCATGCATATTACATCTGCACTGTGATTGGGTATAATACTAGTGGCTCGGAGTGGCTATTATGCGTTATGCCTTGACAACGTTGGCATGTCCCACTGACCATGACCACAAATGTATCCAAGTGACTTTTACTTCTATTGATCATAACACAAGTCAGACACAGTCAGAGTGTTAAATCAGAGTGAAGATGTACTAGGCATGATCTTGCTGGTGCAAACAAGGTAGAATACTGGTGGCTCGGTTTGGCTATTTTGCGCAATGCCTTGACAAAGTTGGCATGTGCCACTGACCATGACCACAAAGTTTACCAAGTGACTTTAGCTTCTACGAATCGTAACACAAGTCAGCCACGGTCAGAGAGTCCAATGACAGTGCACATCTAATTTGCATGACCTTGCAGGTATACGAAAGGTAAAAAACCGGTGGCTTGGCACGGCTATTGTGCGCAGTGCCTTGACAAGGTTGGCATGTGCCACTGACCATGACCACAAAGTTGACCAAGTACCTTAAACGGCTGTGAATCGTAGCCACGGTCAGAGTGTCCAATCGCAGTGCAGATTTTGTGGGCATGACCTTACAAGTATAAACAAGATAGAAGATTGGTGGCTCAGTGTGGGTATTGAGTGCAATGCCTTGACAAAGTTGGCATGTGCCACTGACCATGACCAAAAATGTATCCAAGTAACTTATAATTATATTAATAATAACACGAGTAAGCCACAATCAAAGTGCCCGATCATAGTACACATATAATATGCATGACCTTGCAGGTATATACAAGGTAAAGAACCGGTGGCTTGGCACAGCTATTGTGCGTAATGCCTTGACAAAGTTGGCATGTGCCACTGACCATGACCAGAAAGTTTACCAAGTACCTCAAATGGCTATGAATCATAACACGAGTCAGCCACGGTCATAATGTCCAATCACAGTGCAGATACACTAGGCATGACCTTACAGGTATAAACAAGGTAGAATACTGGTGGCTCGGTGTGGCTATTGTGCGCAATGCCTTGACAAAGTTGGCATGTGCCTCTGACCATGACCACAAATGTATCCAAGTGACTTCTTCTTCTATTGGTCATAACACGAGTCAGCCACTTCCGTAGGATGACAAGACATTGTGTCAGCACCAGGAGCACTTTAAGCGATGTTGCTGAAGTCAGCTGCTGACAAAGCGGAGGGGCGCGGGGCGGCGGAAACGGTGGCGGAGACGTGTAGCTTTGAGGAGGGAGGCGTACGTGGCGGCAGAGCGATGACTCCGTCACGCGACACCAGGTCATGTTACCTGATGCTCAGATACCATGTCAGAGGAATGTAATGAGCGGGGACGGCAGGAGCAGAAGCAGGTAGAAGCACGGAGACATGGAGAAGCGAGCAAGCATACTTTTTCAAATGGTAGGGCAAACGAAGTCCCCGGGAGTCAACCTCAGGGCCTCGAGAGAGGTTAGAGACTGGAGCTCCAAGGTAGACAGGGAGCAGTGAGAGAGCACGGGAGTGAGGTGAGAGATGTACAAGGAGTGAGCAAAGAGTCACGAGTGATGAAGGGACGAGAGCTGGCAGGCAAAGTTGGCGAAGGCAGGGTGAGAGCAGAGTGAGGACACGGCGGCGAAGCCGCGGAACCAAAAGAGAACAGGATGTGCAGAACTGTTCTGGTTAATTGAGGAGGGAATGAACATCCTCCATATATACAGCAGGATAGAGGAAAGGCATGAGCAACGGCTTCTTCTGCGCTAGCTGGACGCGCTTGCGGCGATTCCGCTTATTAGGGGATGACTCGGTAGGAAGTCCGTTAGTCGGTCGCGGACCATTAACGGCTAGTGAGGAGTGCTGACCGAGGTGGTTGTGGCCGAAGCTGAACCCTTGTTAAGAATTTCTCTCGGGCTGGTTTTGTGCTCTGTCAGATTCATATTCCGACATCTTACTGTGGCTGACTCGTGTTACAAATCATAGAAATTAAAGACACTTGGATACGTTTGTGGTCACAGTCAGTGGCACATGCCAACTTTGTCAAGACATTGTGCACAATATCCACACCGAGCCACCAGTATTCTACCCTGTTCTCACCTGCAATATCATGCCTAGTACACCTGCACTGTGTTTGGCATAGTTGTCCTCGGTGTTCGATGTAGGGCCCCTCCATCGGCATTGGGACATCGATCCGCATCGATGTCCCATCGATGCCGATGGGAACCCAGCGCGCACTCCAGGCTGACCGAGAGACCCAGCGGCCCCTCAGACACCAGGGGACCCCTGAATTACCGGAGAATCCCAACGACGACGAGTTCGAGTCTCGGTCAATTTGTTTTGAAAGAATATTTTTTTTCACATCCTCATTACAGCTGTATCGTTCTCAACATGTATACCTGCCATGTGGCATAGTAGCCCTGATGGGCATGCCATGTGGCATCTCCACATGGCAAATAACATCAACATCCATGTTGTCCACAGGCTAAGAGATATGCTACGTCCCAATAACAGCCATGCATTTTACCAACCTGGCAACACGTCAACACATATAGCCATTTCATGGCTACATGCATTACCTCGTCACCAGTCAATATCCTCCTCTGAGGATATCGTAGCCGTGGGATGCATTGGAGGATCGACGGTTTCGATCCTTTCGATCGAAACCGTCGATCTTAGGGTCGTGTCAAACCGAGCCCTTTGTCGACTCGACCTGACCTCTGTCGCCGTCGCGGTGACTGTCGGTTCGAATGGGGAGTGCAACAGAGAGGAGGCAGTTACACGCCTCCTTTCTCGCCGATGTCGGCCTCAACAGTTAACCGTCGCCGGCCAATTGTTGAGGTCGTCCAGCATGGGCTCTCAGGCAGAAGCTCTGCCAATGTCTCTGCAGCACCAAGCCAGTTCGATGCGGCCAGGTGAAACCTACCAAAGAAGAAACCGCTCAGTGGTGATATCATCACCAAAGAGCTCAGCAAGCACACTGATCCGTGTTCCACATAAGCCAAGAATCCGGGCTGGCGTTGCGGCTCATGTGGGAAGAAAGGCAGTGGGACATGTGACCGCATCCGCGGTCACTTTGCAGGCAACAACCCCAACGTCGGCAAGTGCCCGCATCCCCCGCCCCTGTGCCGAGATGTCCTGGGCATGGAGCGCTGCCCGCCCCCTGCTGGCTGGCAGCCGGTCAACGTCAGTTTGTACAAGGGAGAGGGGAAGGAGAGGGGCACAAAGGACATGGCGGTGCAGTGGATCAAACTCTGGGAGAAGCAACAGCAAGCAGAGCAGGCAGCGGTGGGTGGCTTGACTCTGGAGCCAGACAGTGACGATAAAGCAGCGAATGGTCAACAGCAGCAGAGGCAACCGGCAACAACAAGGCTAAAGGGTGAGGTTCCCTTGTTTGACATCAACAAAGCGGCCTCCTTCTGGCCGACAACCATGGTACAGCACTCCGACCGGTCAAACAATGAACGCTGCCATCTTAGCATTGTCAAGCTGATGGCCATTGCTGCCCAACGAATCTCTTTTTGCCGTGAGGCCGTGCTCATGGAGGTTGTGAAAAATGCAAAGAAGACCACCGCTGCTTTTTGGCTGCCTGCTAGGTCCACAGTAGTGGATGTCCTGCTTCCAAAACTAGACAAGGAATTGGAGGAGCTAGATGCTCCTCTGAAGCGGGGTTGGAGCACATACGGCTGTAGTCTAGCTGTGGATGAGTGGTCTGACCGTCAGGTCAGACCGATCTACAATGCCATGGCTGTGAACGCCATGGGTTCTATCCACCTCTTATCCCGTGATGCAAGTGGACTGACCAGAGACGCAGACCATGTTGCAAGCATGATTGAGGCTGCAATTGAGATTGTTGGGGAGGAGAAGGTAGTTTCTGTCATCTGCGACAACGCTTTTGTGAACAAAAAAGCTTTTGCTGGCCTGAGGGTGAAGTTTCCTTGACTGTTTTTCCACGGATGCTGTGCGCACAACATCGACCTGATCATGAAGGATGTGGGCAAGTCGGCTTGGGGATCAAGTGTGATTGGGCGGTGTGAGAAGATTGTGGCCTTTTTCAGGAACAATGCTATGCCCCGGACGTGGCTGAAGGAGAGGACGGGAGGGAAGGTATTGAAAGTGCGCTGTGACACCCGCTTTGCCTCGGTCTTCTCCATGGTGGAGAGACTGCTGGAGCTGCGGGATGAGCTCGAGACATTCGTGGGCTTGGATGTTTGGAAGACGATTGGTTCGCACAGGGATGCTTCATTTCGGTCAAGGAAGCGGGAGGTGAGACGTTTCATCAGGAGAAGGGTCTTCTGGCTGCAGGTGCGTCAACTGAAGGACCTACT
>SZWC01003541.1:35306-54733 GCA_023375785.1 Penium margaritaceum
TGCGACAACGCTTCTGTGAACAAAAAAGCTTTTGCTGACCTGAGGGTGAAGTTTCCTCGACTGTTTTTCCAGGGATGCTGTGCGCACAACATCGACCTGATCATGAAGGATGTGGGCAAGTCGGCTTGGGGATCAAGTGTGATTGGGCGGTGTGAGAAGATTGTGGCCTTTTTCAGGAACAATGCTATGCCCCGGACGTGGCTGAAGGAGAGGACGGGAGGGAAGGTATTGAAAGTGCGCTGTGACACCCGCTTTGCCTCGGTCTTCTCCATGGTGGAGAGACTGCTGGAGCTGCGGGATGAGCTCGAGACATTCGTGGGCTTGGATGTTTGGAAGACGATTGGTTCGCATAGGGATGCTTCATTCCGGTCAAGGAAGCGGGAGGTTAGACGTTTCATCAGGAGAAGGATCTTCTGGCTGCAGGTGCGTCAACTGAAGGACCTACTACAGCCACTGACTGTTGTACTCAGGGTTGTTGACAAGCCTCGTGGGGGTGCTGGTGAGATCTATGAGGGGTTGTTGGATTGTGATGAGCAGCTGAAGTCGTTGTCTATGAAAAAGGGCAGGAAGCTGAGAAGGGTGGCGGAGAGTCATGTGAACTTTGTGTTGGGCAGGTTGGAGACCCGTTGGTCTAGGGACATGTCTTGTCCCTTGTATGCTGCAGCTCGCCGGCTCCACCCGGAGCATTTCGGCAATGACCTCTCTAAGGACAGCAACACCTTGTTGGCGTGGCAGACGGTGGTTGAGGCCTTGGTGCCAGATGACAAGCAGGATCAGATGATGAAGGAGATAGGGGCTTTCCAGACGGCATAGACGATGGTGGTGAGTGATCCTATAGTCACTCCTCGGAGGAATGCAAAGGCGATCGCTGCGATTGCCAAGGTGCAGTGTGGTACAATGTCTGCGGTGGAGTGGCATGTCAATTACATGTGCCACCTACCTGTGCTGAGGGATCTTGCACTGAAGGTGTTGTCACATCCATGCTCATCATGTGAATGCGAACGTGTTTTTTCCACGCACGAGCTCATCCACACCGCCAGCCACAACAGGCTGAAAGTGGAGACATTGGAGCTACTGGTACGGTGCAACGTGGGACTGCGGAAGCAGTATGGGCGCATTGGGAGAAAGGCAGTAGGGGGGGCTTGTGGGAGCAGCAGCAGGAGAAGCAGAAGGAGAAGCAGAGGCAGAAGAAGGAGAAGCAGATGGAAGTGAGGACAATGGTGACATCGTGGAAGAAGAGGGGGTTCTCAGTGAGGCAGAGGAAGACATGGAGAGTGATGACGAGGAGGAGGGCGAAGATGAGGAGGAAGAGGCAGCAGAGGTAGAAGATGATGTTGTAGAAGTGATGGCGTCGGTTCGTGTCATGACTGACATGCCAGGACTTCCACATGCACGGCCTGTCCGTGTCCGTGCACAAGAGAAGCCAGCAGCCAAGAATGCTCCTGGGGAACAGGGGATGGGCAATGAGGAGGACGAGGGTGAGGGGGGGGGGGAGAACCTGGACGAGGGTGCCGAAGGTGAGCAAGGTGAGGGAGGAGAGAAGGAGGCTAATACAGCAGACAAAGGAGATGAGAGAGCAGGAGAAAGGGGTGAAGGTGGACAGGAAGGAGAGGAGGGTGAGGAGGGTGAGGAGGGTGCTGCAGCTGCCAGTGTTGCTGGTGAAACACCAAGATCACTGGCAGATGTGATGGATGCTGTAGCATCACCAACACGCAGAGGGGCATCCACCGGAGCATCGAGGGTTGGCCCTGCCAGTGCTGCTGTAGGAAGAGGAAAAGCACCAACAGCAGCAGCTAAAGCAGCAGCAGTAGCAATTGCTGCAGCAAGCAAGGCTGCAAAGCGCAAGCAGGCTACGAAGAAGTAGAAGTTGTAGCAGCAACTACTGGTGCATGACATGTTCTCTGCAAAATGGCCATGATGTTTTCAAATGCCAATTCCTACATTGTCTCCATTTTCCATCCCTGCTCCCTTCCACTGTAGTCATGGAATGTTTGGCCGTCTCTGTTGCGTCTAATGTAGTACAATGCAACCAACAACAGTTCATTGATAATGGTGCAATGCAAGCTGTCTGAAGGTGTGTTTTGTGCAAAGGCAGGACACATTGCAAATTATGACTAAGGCATGAAAGTATGGCATGCTTAAAGTGACAGAAATTTAATTGTGGTGTTCATGACCACTGCTTTCTAGGCTTTGGTGGCCATTTTAGGCACCTACATGTGNCCATGATGTTTTCAAATGCCAATTAATACATTGTCTTCATTTTCCATCCCTGCTCCCTTCCACTGTAGTCATGGAATGTTTGGCCGTCTCTGTTGCGTCTAATGTAGTACAATGCAACCAACAACAGTTCATTGATAATGGTGCAATGCAAGCTGTCTGAAGGTGTGTTTTGTGCAAAGGCAGGACACATTGCAAATTATGACTATGCCATACATTCATGCAAATTAAGGCATGAAAGTATGGCATGCTTAAAGTGACAGAAATTTAACTGTGGTGTTCATGACCACTGCTTTCTAGGCTTTGGTGGCCATTTTAGGCACCTACATGTGAGGTCACATCGATGTCCCTGAACACAGGTCCGTCAATGGACCGATGGGCATCGATGGGCGTCGATGTCCGATGGCCCAAGGTCAACACTGGTGTTTGGACACTCTGACCGTGGCTGACTCGTGTTATGATCAATAGAAGTTAATGTCACTTGGATACATTTGTGGTCATGGCCAGTTGCACAGGCCAACTTTGCCAAGGCATTGCACACAAAAGCCAAACCAAGCCACCGGTTCTTTACCTTGTTTATACCTGCAAGGTCATGCATATCACACGTGCAGTGTGATTGGGCACTCTGACCGTGGCTGACTCGTGTTACAATTTGTAGATTTTAAAGTCACTTTGATAAATTTGTGGTCATGGTCAGTCGCATATGCTTACGTTTTCAAGGCATTGCCCACAATAGCAATGCCAAGCCACTGGGTTTTTACATTGGTGATACCTGCAAGGTCATGCATACTACACGTGCACTGTGATTGGGCACTCTGACCGTGGTTGACTCATGTTATGATTCATAGAAGTTAATGTCACTTGGATAAATTTGTGGTCATGGTCAGTGGCACATGCCAACGTTTTTTAGGGAATTGCCCACAATAGCCATGCCAAGCCACCAGGTTTTTTACATTGTTCATACCTGCAAGTTTATGTCTAGCAAACGTGCACTGTGATTGGGCACTCTGACCGTGGCTGAATCGTTTCATGATTCATAGCCGTTTAAGGTACTTGGATAAATTGTGGTTATGGTCGGTGGCACAGGACAACTTCCTCAAAGCATTGCGCACAATAGCCATGCCAAGCTACCCGGTTCATACCCTGTTCATACCAGCAAGGTCATGCATAGTACATATGCACTGTGATTGGGCACACTGACTGTGGCTGACTCGTGTCATGATTCATAGACGTTTAAGGTAATTGGATAAATTTGTGGTCATCATCAGTTGCACATGCAAACTTTGTCAATGCATTGCGCACAAAAGCCACACCAAGCCATCGGGTTTTTACCTTGTTTATACCTGCAACGTCATGCATATTACACGTGCACTATGATTGGGCACTATGACCGTTGCTGACTCGTGTCATTAATCATAGCTGGTTATTGTACTTGGATGATGATGATGATGATGATGTGATGATTCATATATTTAAAATGACTTGGTTCACTTTGTGGTCATGGTTAGTTTCACAGGCCAACTTTGTCAATGCATTGCCCACAATATCGTCACCAAGCCACCGGGTTTTGACCTTGTTTACACTTGCAAGGTCATGCATATTAGATTTGCATTGTGATTGGGCACTCTGACCATGGCTGACTCGTGTTACGATGCGTAGAAGTCAAAGTCACTTGGTACACTTTGTGGTTCATGGTCAGTGGCACATGCCAGTTTTGTCAAGGCATTACGCACGATAGCTACACCAAGCCACCAAATTGTTACCTTGTTTATGCCTGCAAGGTCATGCATAGTACACGTGCACTGTGACTGGGCACACTAACTGTGGCTGACTCATGTGATGATTCATAGAAGTTAAAGTCACCTGGTAAACTTTGTGGGCATGGTCAGTGGCACATGCCAACTTTGTCAAGGCGTTGTGCACAATAGCCACACCGAGCCACCAATTTTCTACCTTCTTTATACCTGCAAGGTCATGCATAGTACATGTGCCCTGTGATTGGGCACTCTGACCGTGGCTGAATTGTGTTACAATTCGTAGAAGTTCATCGTACTTGGTTAAATTTGTGGTCATGGTCAGTTGCACATGCCAACTACGTCAAGGCATTGTGCATAATAGCCACACCAAGACACCGGTTTTTTTACTTTTTTATATCTGCAGGGTCATTCATAGAACATATGCACTGTGATTGGGCACTCTGACCATGGCTGACTCGTGTTACGATGCTTAGAAGTTAAAGTCACTTGGTACACTTTGTGGTCATGGTCAGTGGCACATGCCAATTTTGTCGAGTCATTGCACACAATAGCCACACCAAGCCACCAATGTTTTACCTTGTTTATACCTGCAAGGTCATGCATAGTATACGTGCACTGTGATTGGATACTCTGTGTGTGGCTGACTCATGTGATGATTCATATAAGTTAAAGTCACTTGCTACACTTTGTGGTCATGGTCAGTGGCACATGCCAACTTTGTCAATGCATTGCGCACAATAGCCACACCGAGTCACCGGGTTTTTACCTTGTTCATACATGCAATGTCATGCATAGTACATGTGCACTGTAATTGGGCACTCTGACCGTGGCTGACTCATGTTACAATTCATAAACGTTAAAGTCACTTGGTAAACTTTGTGGTCATGGTCAGTGGCACATGCCAACTTTGTCAAGGCATTGTGTACAATAGCCACACCGAGCCACCAATATTCTACCTTGTTTATACCTGCAATGTCATGCATAGTACATTTACACTGTGATTGGGCACTCTAACCGCGGCTGACTCGTGTTACAATTTGTAGGAGTTAAAATCATTTGGTTCACTTTGTGGTCATGATCAGTTGCACGTGCCAACTTTGTCAATGCATTACACACAATACGCACACCAAGCCAGCCTGGTTTTTACCTTGTTTGTACCAGCAACGTCATGCATAGTGCATGTGCACTGTGATTGGGCACTCCGACCGTGGCTGACTTGTGTTACGATTCGTAGAAGTTAAACTCACTCGGTAAACTTTGTGGCCATGGTCAGTGGCACATGCCACCTTTGTCAAGGCATTGCGCACAATAGCAACACCAAGCCACCAGTATTGTACCTTGTTTGCACCTGCAAGATCATGCCTAGTACATGTGCACTCCGATTGGACACTCTGACTGCGGCTGACTCGTGTTATGATCAATAGAAGTAAAAGTCACTTGGATACATTTGTGGTCATGGTCAGTGGCACACACCAACTTTGTCAAGGCATTGCGCACAATAGCCACACCGAGCCACCAGTATTCTACCTTGTTTGGACCTGCAAGATCATGCCCAATATATCTGTACTGTTATTGGACACTCTGACCGTGGCTGACTCGTGTCATGATTCATATCCGTGTAAGGTACTTGGTAAACTTTGTAGTCATGGTCAGTGGCTCATGCCAAATTTGTCAAGGCATTGCGCACAATAGCCGCACCGAGCCACCAGTATAGTACCTTGTTTATACATGGAAGTTTATGCCTAGCACACATGCACTGTGATTGGGCACTCTGGCTGTGGCTGACTCATGTGATGATTCTTAGACGTTAAAGTCCCTTGATTATTTTTGTGGTCATGGTTAGTTGCACAGGCCAAATTTGTCAAGGCATTGCGCACAATAGCCACACCGAGCCACCAGTATTCTACCTTGTTTGCACCTGCAAGATCATGCCCAGTATATCTGCAATGTCATCGGACACTCTGACCGTGGCTGACTCGTGTTATGATTCATAGCCGTTTAAGGTACTTGGTAAACTTTGTGGTCATGGTCAGTGGCACATGCCAACCTTTTCAAGAAATTACGCACAATAGCCGCACCGAGCCACCAGTGTTTAACCTTGTTTATACCTGCAAGTTTATGCCTATCACACATGCACTGTGATTGGGCACTCTGGCTGTGGCTGACTCATGTGATGATTCCTAGAAGTTAAAGTCCCATTGTCATTTTTGTTGTCATGGTTAGTTGCACAGGCCAAATTTGTCAAGGCATTGCGCACAATAGCCACATCGAGCCACCAGTATTCTACCTTATTGGCACCTGTAAGAGCATGCATAGTACTTGTGCACTGTGATTGGGCACTCTGACCGTGGCTGACTGGTGTTGCAATTCGTATATGTTAAAGTCACTTGGATAAGTTTTTGGTCATGGTCAGTGGCACATGCCATTTTTGTCAAGGCATTGCGCACAATAAACACACCAAGCCACCTGTTTTTTACCTTGTTCATACCTGCAAGGTCATGCATATTACACGTACTCTGTGACTGGGCACTCTGACCGCGGCTGACTCGTGTTACAATTCGTGGAAGTTTAAGTCACTTGGTATACTTTTTGGTCATGGTCAGTTGCACATGCCAACTTTGTCAAAGCATTGCGCACAATAGCCACACCAAGTCACCGGTTTTTCACCTTGTTTATACCTGCAAGGTCATGCATAGTACACGTGCACTGTGATTGGGCACTCTGACCGTGGCTGCCTCATGTTATGACTCATAGACGTTAAAGTCACTTGGTGAACTTTGTGGTCATGGTCAGTTGCACAGGCCAATTTTGTCAAGGCATTGCGCACAATAGCCACACCAAGCCACCGGGATTTTACCTTGTATATGTTGGAAATAATTATCAATGTCACTGGGCATCCTCATGGTTGTTGTTGTCAAATATCCCACACGGCCACAATGTCCAATTGTCCCTTCCAAGGAAATTCCAGGGAACCTGGTTCACGTCCGCCTGGTGCATCCCTGCAACTGCGGGGGGCTCAACAGCCTGGTTTGGCAACGGCCAGATGAGCTTCGCTGTCCCCGCCTCTAGTGATTGCGCCCTTATCGGACAATCCTTCCGAGCCGTCCGATGTGACCGGAGACCGACGGTGAATCCCGCAGCTCCCGCCAACGAAGCGAAACAACCGCGGCCCGGTCCCCGCATGCCGACAACACAACGGGACTGGCGGGTCCATCTCGAAGTGCTACCACAAGCTCCAGGAAAACCGAAGGCATCACCAGCTGCCACAGCACAAGCGCGTCTGGGGCTTCTGCTCTCGCATCTCCCATTGTAGCCAAAAAACTCCTAGCTAGGACTAGCACCAGGACTGCTATAAACGCTCTTGTAATTGCATGTATTAAGTTAACCCTTGTGGTTCAATCAGGTCCCCGTACCTTTCTTGCCTCCATCAGTCAATGCTTCTGTTCATGCCCGCCCTTGTGGTTACGGCGTCCTCTTCGTTCATTATCGCATCTGCCTGCCTTCCGGCTGCGGCACACTTGCTCCATTTGTCAGTGTGGTTAGCCCAGGTTTCCTGACTCTACGGCCTCACACTCTCCTGCGTTCTGCTCCGCTTGTTCGTCTTCACTCACTCGCGGCCCACACATGGGTGCTGTGGCTCGCCCCGCTGGCTTACCCGCATCATAGTGCTATGGTTTTCTCTTACTCAATCATCATCAGCCCGCCTTTACTGCGCTGCGGCCCCTACCTCCTTCATCGCGCCCGTACCTTTGGTGCTGCGTCCACGCCAAGTACTGACAATCTTCTAGCAGCCGTGTTTTCTAAATTCCATCTCTTATGTCAACTTCATCATGCCGACTCGAGTGTTGCTGCGGTACGATGTAGGACGTAACACGCGCTTTGGCGCTGCGGCTAGCCCCACGAGCTCGCCCACGCCCCGGGAACGCATCAGACTCAATCCTCTAGTTCATCAGTGAGAATGTGGCCTCGTCCAAAATACTGACATGGTATCAGAGAATGGCAAAAGATCCTCAGCAAATCATCCTCGTTCATCTGTCGTTGACGTCTTCTGACGCCTGACACGCTTCGTCGAAGCAGACTTCACCAGCAACCGCCTCCGCAACAACGGGAACATCATCTCCCAATCACAAACAGTCCTCCTCACCAGCATCGCACGTGAAAACGACATCCGTCAGGTGTGTATGGACACAGCTGAGGAACGGTGCTCCTCACGGCAACCAGCTGTACCCCACCACCGGAAGCAGCACTCGGTCATTACAGCATCAGCAGTTCCATCCTCCACAGCATCCAGCAGTTATCCGCCTCCCTCGGTACCGGACCCCGTGCTGACAGCATCACTGAACGGTGTATGGGCACCGTTTGGTACAACTACACCTCACTAAAAGAATGAAGCAGCATTCTCAGCTTCCGCATTTCCAGCAACAGCATCCCCTTGCACAACAGTAGCAACACTTCATCATCAGCGATCTCCTCCAAGCTCCATCTTGTCTTTGTCTTGGTAACCTGTCTAACAAATGCATCGCCTCAACAAAGGCTCCAACGACCTCACCAGCTATCAGATCTGCTATACTACATCCACAACAGCACAAGATCATCACCTATTTCTCCACAGTCAGAATGAGCACGACTGTCCACCTATCTCATGGATGGCGTCTGCTAGACTGTTTTTCTCGAGTCAACAAGATTGTGCTGCAAGGACTCCGCCATATTGTCTCATGAGCTACTACACTGGTCACTTTCACCTTCAGACTCCATGCTAAGACACTGTTCCTACCTCATCCCTGATCCCAAAACACAACATCCACCATACCACAGCAGCAACGTCTTCACTTCGTCGGCCAAGGCATCACTGCCAGTTTAACCAGTCTTCACTTTGCACCTCTCTCTGGACAGAGCATCAGTCCTACTCCTCTCTGTCTATGTGCACGCTTCTCCACCCTCTCCACGTGGCATCAGAACTCTCAAGTGACATCAGCAACCAGAATTCACCAAGGCCTGACCACTCTTCCCATCAACCTCCTGTTCATCAAAAGCATTGCTGCTCTTCTCCATGACCTCACCCTCCTTTGCCTTTGGGTTTCTTGTGCCTTGGGTCTGTTTACCTCCACTTTCCTTCTTCATGCACTGTATCTTGCTTCTTTCCTACCTGCTGTCTTCCATGCCATCACCAGCACGATTGAAACAATCATTGAGCACTGCCTAAGCACCCTTCCAGCTCATTTTGCACTCACTACTCTCTACCCTTGGTTCTCACATGATCCAACCTCATTCAGCTTCCTGGATATGCCAAGAAGCAACCCGTCTTCCATCACCACTTCCAACCACACACAAGCACAAGCAACCTCTCACAATCACGAGTCACACTCCAAGTACGCGCATCTCAGACACACCAAGCTATCACCACATGTCATCACAAGCTTGTCTCTGTCCAGCTCTTGCACCAACCTCCCATCTCAGCCTTCAACCTGCATCTCCTCTCAGCGCCGCATGCATACCACCACAAGCAACCATGATGCCGCTTCATACCTGACGCCTTCCCTGACCTTGGTGTCCTAGCTTTCTGTTCTCTCACCTGTCTTGCACGCTTCCTTTCTCTCAGAGGACTCTCGTCGCAGTAACACCTTGTTCAATACACTCCTTGTCATGCATCTTCATTCCAGATCTCCATATCTTCTGTCATTTCCGTTTGTGTCATCTTTCCTTGCTAACCTCCACTCTCAGTTCCCAGTGAAGTGCTTCTTACTACCCCAGTGCCTCTGAGATTCTTCACCCCAAGACTCATATAGACTCTCACTTCATAGTCTTCCAATTTCACAAGTCATATCATTCTCGTGTGATTCATTTCCCCCGTCTCTTGCACTCCAGCATCACTACAACGTCACACCGTCACCCTCAGTCCAAGGCACTGTCCAAACTCCCATCATCATCCCAGCACCTTCTGTCACCCATGGCGAGAATTGTGCAGACTTGGACGATGCCCAGGAGGACCAAGCAGAGGAAGAAGAAGTATCGTTGGATCACCCTTTGGTGATGGCTTTACACGCCCTACATCAACTCGTCACCTTTTGTCCTCCGACATTCCCCTCTCGCCCAACCGTTCACCCTCGTCGACCGGCCTTGGACAGCGGTGTGTCTCCACCACGAACAGAGAGGAACTTGGAGGCGGTGGGAAAACGGCAAAGGGAAACCCGACGGGAAGGTCCATCTATCGTGATCGATGTGCTTGCACCAGGCCAACTGCCCTAGCACCAGCCGATGAAGCGACTACTGCTCCCCTTGGTCGAGCATGTCTTGCATCGGTTCCTCCCAGCCCAGAACTTCCCATGTACTGTCTTACTGAACTCTCTTGTACTCGCATAGTACACTGCTTGCCTCCATGAGCCAATGATCCTTGCCCATGTCCAGTTGAACCACCCGTCATTCAGGGTCTTTACTGGAGTCTTCGTGCCACAGGTATGGTTAACGTCTTGCTTGTTTGATGATGAGATGAATGCATCTTTGACTGGACAGGTGGTACGGTATATTTGGTTGACGGAGCCCCTGTTAGGATGTGCGTGTCCCCCAAGGCTCGTACTTGTCTGGTGGGTCCGACCGTGGATGAAGCATTGATTCCTCCTTGAGGTGGGACTTCTCGGCGGCGCGACACTCCCAAAATGGAGGATGCATTGCTCGTTTGCTGTTGGTGTTGGGATTGTTGCTCAGCATCTGTACGATGTGAAGTCACGATAGATGGACCTTCCCGTCGGGTTTCCCTTTGCCGTTTTCTCACCGCCTCCAAGTTCCTCTCTGTTCGTGGTGGAGACACACCGCTGTCCAAGGCCGGTCGACGAGGGTGAACGGTTGGACGAGAGGGGAATGCCGGAGGACAAAAGGTGACGAGTTGATGTACGGCGTGTAAAGCCATCACCGAAGGGTGATCCAACGATACTTCTTCTTCCTCTACTTGGTCCTCCTGGGCATCGTCCAAGTCTGCACAATTCTCGCCATGGGTGACAGAAGGTGCAGGTGAGGACACCCTTGGAGTAGAGAACTCGAGGGGCCGCGGTGCGTCCTGCGTTGGCGTCATGTCCACTGCCTTGTAAACAGTCCTTCCATCTGGCGTCATGACGTTATGGAGCAAGACGGGCCCTTCATCCGCCTCAAGCTCCCGCTCTTCGTCTGATACATAGTCTTCCACCTGCATGGAGTTGCGCTGCTTGTCTGGGTGGCGCGTATCTTCTTCCTTTGGGTCCTCTTGGAAGGAATTGGCCAACCGTGCCTGTAAGATAGCCTTCCATTCACGGAGTTCCTCAAGCCGTCACAGGTGAAATTCGTCTTCTTCGTCAGGGTCCGTCTCATCTCCTTTGTTGTACAACTGCAGGGACTGATCATCCACCGGATCCCACTCAAGTGTAGGGTCTAGCCCTGGAGGATCTTCTGGGCTTCTCTCGTAATGACGTACGGTGGCGGTCCGCCTCATCCTTTTTTATTCGGAGACGTAGAGTGCGTTGGGGCTCATCATTGCGTCGCCAATGGTACTGCCAAATGATTCACCAGCACGGTCGCTCTATCCTCACGCCTCGTACGTTGGAAGGGGGACACCATCGTGATCAGGGGAATCATTGGGATTGCGGTGACGGATGGCCTACGGTGTCTTCCGTCCGGTGGAAGATTCGACAGCTCCCTCCTTAGAGAACCGCGTTTCGGATTATAGACTGATCTGCAGGTACATTTCACACTCGTCACAGAAAATAAGTGAGTCCACACTCACCGCACCATTAACTCTGTTATACCCTTTTTCGCCTTCGGCCGGAATCGGGTCTGACAGCATGCAAGGTTCAGCTCCTTATGTGTTTTTTTGTTCCGCACTATCCCCGCAGCTCCGCTTACTTTCCTTTTCCAACTTTGCCCTGTCCTGTATCACTCTTTCTTCTCCAGTTTGATAAAAGCACGTTTCATCGACCGGGTAACTTTTCTTAATCACTCGACGAATCATCCACCAAATTAGTGCCGGGAATATGTCTCAGACACACTCCTTCTCCAAATGACCCATACTTCTTTGGCCGGGACTTCGACTAATCTCAAGACAATCACTGTGGTTATTCTAACTGTTAGATTCGCTCACTTAAATTTATCACCAACGGTCAATCATTCATCGGACAACATGACACTCGCTGAGAGAAATCCTCCTAACGACCCAAACGAGATGACTTTCACCAATCAAAGTAATTGCCTTCAAACAAAGAAGGGAGTATAATCAATCAGCATTTCCCTCCTAACCACACAATCAGTACCCTAGGCGTCACCAAGCAGAACACGCAAACCGTAAGCTTTCTGAGTCAGCGGATCATCAACCAGTGCAGTTCTGCGCACAAGCACCGTGCGGTGCACGCCGCCTTCATTGTTCGCCAGTGGAACGGCCCGCCGTAACTCCCGTGGTCCGTTAGTACGTCGACCTGCACGAGAACGGGCACGTGTCGAGTCCTCCTCTCGCAGGCGGGCGAGCTCATGCTGGTAGCGCTGGTATGCTCGGTAGGCCTCGGCCCGCTCTTCAGCCGCATCTACAGCACGCCGCCCGACGTCATGCGCGACCTCCTGCCAGCTCTCCACGTGGTAGGGCTCGTCGTCGCGGGGAAGTCTCTGCAGCCACGATTGCCAGAACTGCTCCACGGCTCCACCGGCAGCATGATGCAACCATTGCATCACTCCCAAAACCGTGCGTGCGCCAAGCGGACAGGGTACATTGCAGCAGTTGCAGATGGCGTAGAAGGACATTGGAGAGTCTCGGGGACCGCACCTGGAGCTGGTTGGCTAGTGCTCCCGTGGGAACTCAGGACCAGGCCATGATGGCTCCGTGATGTGCTCCTCACGAAGCGGCCTTTCACACACTCTCACACACACACTTCTCCTACACTCCTGATCCGGTCTAGCTTCCCTACTCTAACCTGTCGCAAGACGGGACGCGGGTCCCGCTTGACGGTCTGATTTTGACTGAGGGGCAGCAATCTCTCAGTCCGGCCAACGGCTGCAGGGCCAGCCTCCCACACCCGGGTCAGGCAAGAGGTCAGCAACGTCGCTCGCCAATGGTGAGCGCCGTCTCGCAAGTCGGGAGCAGAAGCGTCCAATGTCAGGGTTCCACCGTGAGATTCAGTGGCTTTCCAGCTCAGGATCAGCGGTATTGCATTAGCAGTCGGTTCTCGTCAGCAGTCGGTCCTCTTCTTGTCCTTCTCTTCTTATCTTCTCCTCACACCGCTTCCCAAGACCCCATCCCGCTGGCTAGCCCCTTTCGCGGCTCGCACATCAAAACGCCTTTGGACAAGGTGCCTTGAGTACCGCTCCTCCTTTGAGGTTTGGACGCGGTTCCGCTACCATCAAGCCAGCCTTGGGCCGCCTTCCCTTCCTCTCAACAGGTCTGGTCGGGTCACGGCGTCCGCCGCAATATCTTCCTTCGCGCCCCGTTGCTCCCCGGAATTGAACTGCCCTTTTCGCAATTTCTTTCCTCGATCGAGCGGTCGTCGGAGGATTCGTCGACCTCCCCCTCCTCCTCTTGAACCCGGGCCCAGCTCCTCCCCCCCCCCCCTCCATACTCCGGTGGATGAACGAAACATCATTAACAATCAGCCACAGTCAGAGTGCCCAATCCCATTTCAGATGTACTAGACACGACCTTGCTGCTATAAACACAAGAGAATACTGGTGGCTTAGTGTGGCTATTGTGTGCAATGCCTGGACAAAGTTGGCATGTACCACTGACCATGACCACAAATGTATCCAAGTGACTTTTACTTCTATTGATCGTAACACCAGTCAGCCACGGTCAGAGTGTCCAAACACAGTGTAGATATACTGGGCATGACCTTGCAGGTACAAACAAGGTAGAATACTGGTGGCTCGGTGTGGCTATTATGTGCAATGCCATAACAAAGTTGGCATGTGCCACTGACCACGACCACAAAGTTTACCAAGTACCTTAAACGGCTATGAATCATAACACGAGTCAGCCACGGTCAGAGCACCCAATCACAGTTCAGATGTATTACGCATGACCTTGCATGTATAAACAAGGTAAAACCCCGGTGGCTTCGTACGGCTATTGTGCGCAATGCCTTCACAAAGTTGGCATGTGCCACTGACCATGACCACAAAGTTTACCAAATGCCTCAAACGGCTTTGAATCACAACACGAGTCAGCCACAGCCAGAGTGTCCAATCACAGTGCACATCTGGTATGCATGACCTTGCAGGTATAACAAAAGGTAAGAAACCGATGGCTTGGCACGACTATTGTGCGCAGTGCCTTGACAAAGTTGGCATGTGCCACTGTCCATGACCACAAAGTTTACCAAATACCTGAAACGGCTATGAATCATAACACGAGTAAGCCACAGTCAGAGTGTCCAATCACAGTGCAGATATACTGGGCATGACCTTGCAGGTATAAACAAGGTAGATAACTGGTGGCTCGGTGTGGCTATTGTGCGCAATGCCTTGACAAAGTTGGCATGTGCCACTGACCATGACCACAAATGTATCCACGTGACTTTAACTTCTACGAACTGTAACACGAGTCAGCCACGGTCAGAGTGCCCAATTACAATGCACGTGTACTATGCATGGCCTTGCAGGTATAAGCTGTCAGTATTCTGGAGGAGGCCACATTCTCACTGATGAACTAGAGGATAGAGTCTGGTGCATTCCTGAGGCGCGGGCAAGCTGGTGGGGCGAGCCGGAGCGCCAAAGCGCGGGCTACGTCCTATACTGTGCCGGAGCAACACTCAGGTCAGCATGATGAAGTTGACATAAAAGATGGAATTCAGGAAACACGGCTGGTAGAATGTTGTCAGTACTTGGCATGGGCGCAGCACCGAAGGTACGTGCGCGATGAAGGAGGTAGGGGCCACAGCGTAGTGAAGGCGGGCCGATGATGATTGAGTAAGATAGGACCACGGCAGTATGATGCGGGCAAGCCAACGGGGTGAGCCACAGCAACCATGTGTGGGCCGCAAGTGAGTGGAGACGAACAAGCGGAGGGGAACGTAGGAGAGTGTGAGGCTACGGAGTCAGGAAACCCGGACTCACCACACTTACAAATGGAGCAAGTGTGTCGCAGCTGGAAGGCGGGCACATGCGATAATGGACGAAGAGGACGCCGCAGCCACAAAAGCAATGATGTTGGGACCAACAGCTTGCCGTGCAGCGGCAGGTCCTGGTCCAACCGGTCCGCGTCCTTGGTATTGTCCTCCTCTGGGTGGCACGCCTGGCATTGGGGTGGGGTTGGGACATTCTCGGTGCCGATGGGTGAATTCTACGCATTCACAGCAACTCCCAGGTGGGTAGTTATTGGGGTTCATCGGGTTGGGTGTTCAAGCTCATGCAGGCATGCGAATAGTTGGCGCCACATGTTCTTTTCGAGCAAACTGTTCTCAAGCCGCTTGTCGTTTGATTTCCCTTTGCTTATATTCTGCTTCCTCCTTCAGTGCGTCCAGTATGCTGAAATGTCGTAAATCCAAATGTGCTAGCAATCGCCGCGACAAGAGAATCCCAGTAATACTCCATAATCATGCGCAATGGGTATGTCGACACACCGCACCGAGATCTTGGTAAACATGTCGCTGTGTAACTTGATGTTTTCTCCAACGTTCATGCGGATGGTACTAATCAGGAGCTCTGCTTCTTCGAGGCTCATGAGGTCGAAACGCTTGGTCATCCTATTTGTCAAATCATCAAAGTCAGCAAAAGGACGTTCCTTATGCTGTGCAGTGAACCACTCCAAAGCTTTCTGTTGTAGCGCTAGGTGCACTGCTGGGACAATGTAGTCAGGAGATAACAACCCATAATCGAGACAAGTGCCCAACTTGAACAGCCACATGGCCGGGTCCTCCTCTGGTTCACCCCTGAAGACGTCGAGCTTTGGGAGAGTGTAAGAAGCCTTTGTCGCTGGGTTCGAAGTCAGTTCCTATGGAGGTATCATTAGCACCTGCGCCCGTGGCGGGACCCCCAGGTGGGATCGATGTGCTTGCACCAGGCCAACTGCCCGAATACTAGCCGATGAAGCCACTACTACTCCCCTTGGTCGAGCACGTCCTGCATCGGTTCCTCCCAGTCCAGAACTTCCCATGTGCTATCTTGCTGAAGTCGCTTGTACTCATACGGTGTACTGCTTGCCTCCATGAGCCACTGATCCTTGCCCATGTCCGGTTGAACCACCCGTCACTTGGGGTCTTTGCTGTAGTCTTCTTGCCACAGGTGTGGCTAACGTCTTGCTTGCTTGATGATGAGATGACTGCATCTTTGACTGGACAGGTGGTACGGTACATTTGGTTGACAGAGCCCCTGTTAGGATGTGCGTGTCCCCCAAGGCTCGTACTTGTCTGGTGGGTCCGACCATGGATGAAGCATTGATTCCTCCTTGAGCTGGGACGTCTCGGCGGCGCGACGCTCCCAAAACGGCGGATGCCTTGCTCGTTTGCTGTTGGTGTTGGGGTTGTTGCCCAGCATCTGTGCGACGTGAAGTCACGATAGATGGGCCTTCCCGTCGGGTTTCCCCTTGCCGTTTTCCCACTGCCTCCAAGTTCCTCTCTGTTCGTGGTGGAGACACACCGCTGTCCAAGGCCGGTCGACGAGGGCAAACGGTTCGGCGAGAGGGGAATGCCGGAGGACAGAAGGTGACGAGTTGATGCAGGGTGTGTAAAGCCTGCACCGAAGGGTGATCCAACGATACTTCTTCTTCCTCTGCTTGGTCCTCCTGGGCATCGTCCAAGTCTGCACAATCCCCGTCATGGGTGACAAAAGGTGCAGGTGAGGACGCCCTTGGGGTAGAGAACTCGAGGCGCCGCGGTGCGTCCTGCGTTGGCGTCATGTCCACTGCCTTGTAAACGGTCCTTCCATATGGCGTCGTGACTTTATGGAGCAAGACGGGCCCTTCAACCGCCTCAAGCTCCTGCTCTTCGTATGATACATAGTCTTCCACCTGCATGGAGTCGCGCTGCCCATCAGGGTGGCGCGTGTCGTCTTCCTCTGGGTCCTTCTGGAAGGAATTGGCCAACCGTGCCTGTCGTATAGCCTTCAATTCACGGAGTTCCTTAAGCCGTCGCAGGTGAAATTTTTCTTCTTCGTCGGGGTCCGTCTCATCTCCTTTGTTGTACATCTGCGGGGACTGATCATCCACCGGATCCCACTCAAATCTATGGTCCAGCCCTGGAGGATCTTCTGGGCTTCTCTCGTAATGACGCGCGCTTGTGGTTCGCCTCATCCTTTCTTTTTCGGAGACGTAGAGTGCGTTGGAGCTCATCATTGCGTTGCCAATGGTACAGCCAAATGATTCACCAGCACGATCGCTCTTTCCTCACGCCTCGTAGGTTGGCAGGGGGACATCGCCGTAATTAGGGAAATTGTTTGGGTTGCGGTGACGGATGGCCTGCGGTGTCTTCCGTCCGGTGGAAGATTCGACAGCTCCCTCCTTAGAGAACCGCGTTTCGGATTATAGACTGATCTGTAGGTACATTTCACACTCGTCACAGAAAATAAGTGAGTCCACACTCACCGCACCATTAACACTATGATACCCTTTTTTGCCTTCGGCCGGAATCGGATCTGACAACATGCGAGAATCAGCTCCATAGGTGTCGTCCGTTCTGCGCTATCCCCGCGGCTCCACTTTCTTTCCTTTTCCAACTCTGCCCTGTCCTGTATCACTCTTTTTGCTCCAGTTTGATCAAAGCACGTTTCATGGACCGGGTAACTTTTCTTAATCACTCGACGAATCATCCACCGAATTAGTGCCGGGAATATATCACACACACACTCCTTCTCCTAACGACCCGTACTTCTCTGGCCGGGATTTTGACTAATCTCAGGACAATCACTATGGCTATTCTAACTGTAAGATTCACTCACTTTACTTAATCACCGACGGTCAATTACGCATCGGACAACATGACACTCGCTGAGAGAATTCCTCTTAACGATCCAAACGATATGACTTTGAACAATCAAAGTAATTTCCTCCAAACAAAAGAGGGAGTATAATCAATCAACCTTTCTCTCCTAACCACACAATCAGTACCCTAGGCGTCACCAAGCACAACACGCAAACCGTAAGCTTCCGGAGTCACGGGATCATCAACGGGCGCTCGACTTTGCACAAGCACCGTGCGGTGCACGCCGCCTTCATTGCTCGCCCGTGGAATGGCCCGACGTAACTCCAGTGGTCCGTTAGTACGTCGACCTGCACGAGAACGGGCACGTGCCGAATCCTCCTCTCGTATGCGGGCGAGCTCATGCTGGCAGCGCTGGTATGCTCGGTACGCCTCGGCCCGCTCTTCAGCCGCCTCTACAGTACGCCGCCCGACGTCACGCGCGACCTCCTGCCAGCTCTCCACGCAGTGGGGCTCGTCGTTGCGGGAAGGTCTCTGCAGCCACGGTTGCCAGAACTGCTCCAAGGCTCCACCGGTAGGATGATGCGACCATTGCATCACTCCTTGAACCGTGCGTGCGCCAAGCCGACAGGGCACATTGCAGCAGTTGCAGATGGCGTAGAAGGACATTGGAGAATCTCGGGGACCGCACCTGGAGGTGGGTGGCTGGTGCTCCCGTGGGAACTCAGGACCAGGCCACGATGGCTCCGTGATGTGCTCCTCACAAAGCGACCTTTCACACACTCACACACACACACTTCTCCTACACTCCTGATCCGGTCTAGCTTCCCTACTCTAACATGTCGCAAGACGAGACGCGGGTCCCGCTTGACGGTCTGATTTTGACTGAGGGGCAGCAATCTCTCAGTCCGGCCAACGGCTGCAGGGCCAGCCTCCCACACCCGGGTCAGGCGAGAGGTCAGCAACGTCGCTTGCCAATGGTGAACGCCGTCTGGCGAGTCGGGGGCAGAAGCGTCCAATGTCAGAGCTCCACCGTCAGATTCAGCGTCTTTGCAGCTCGGGATCAACGGTATTGCATTAGCAGTCGGTTCTTGTCAACAGTCGGTCCTCTTCTCGTCCTCCTCTTCTTATCTTCTCCTCGCACCGCTTCCCAAGACCCCATCCCGCTGGCTAGCCCCTTTCGCGGCTCACACATCAAAACGCCTTTGGATAAGGTGCATCGAGTACCGCTCCTCCTTTTGAGGCTCGGATGCGGTTCCGCTACCATCAAGCCAGCCTCGGGCCGCCTTCCCTTCCTCTCGGCAGGTCTGGTCGGGTCACGGCGTCCACCGCAATATCTTCCTTTGCGCCCCGTTGCTTCCCAGAATTGAACTGCCCTTCTCGCAATATCTTTCCTCGATCAAGCGGTCATCGGATGATTCGTCGACCTCCACCTCCTCCTCTTGAACCCAGGCCCAGCTCCTCCCCCCCCCCACCATACTCCGGTGGATGAACAAAACATCATTAACAGTCAGCCACAGTCAGAGTGCCCAATCACAGTTTAGATGTACTGGACATGACCTTGTTGCTATAAACACGATAGAATACTGGTGGCTCG
>SZWC01003541.1:61311-74632 GCA_023375785.1 Penium margaritaceum
ACAAAGTTGGCATGTGCCACTGACCATGACCACAAAGTTTACCAAGTACCTTAAACGACTATGAATCATAACACGAGTCAGCCACAGCCAGAGTGTCCAATCACAGTGCACATCTAATATGCATGACCTTGCAGGTATAAACAAAGGTAAGAAACCGGTGGCTTGGCACGACTATTGTGCGCAATGCCTTGGCAAAGTTGGCATGTGCCACTGACCATGACCACAAAGTTTACCAAATACCTCAAACGGCTATGAATCATAACACGAGTAAGCCACGGTCAGAGTGTCCAATCACAGTGCAGATATACTGGGCATGACCTTGTAGGTATAAACAAGGTAGATAACTGGTGGCTCGGTGTGGCTATTGTGCGCAATGCCTTGACAAAGCTGGCATGTGCCACTGACCATGACCACAAATGTATCCAAGTGACTTTTATTTCTATTGATCATAACATGAGTCAGCCACCGTCAGAGTGTCCAATCAGAGTGCACATCTCATATGCATGAACTAGCAGGTATAAACAAAGTTAAAAACCGGTGGCTTGGCACGGCTATTGTGGGCAATGCCTTGACAAAGTTTGCATGTGCCACTGACCATGACCACAAAGGTTACCAAGTACCTTAAACGGATATGAATCATAACACGAGTCAGCCATGGTCAGAGTGTCCAATCACAGTTCAGATATACTCGGCATGACCTTGCAGGTACAAACAAGGTAGAATACTGGTGGCTCGATATGGCTATTGTGCGCAATGCCTTGACAAAGTTGGCATGTGCCACTGACCATGACCACAACGTTTACCAAGTACCTTAGAAGGATATGAATCATAACACAAGTCAGCCCGGTCAGACTGTCCAATCACACTGTAGATATACTAGGCATGACCTTGCAGGTACCTCAAGGTAGAGTACTGGTGGATAAGTGTGGCTATTGTGCGCAATGCCTTGACAAAGTTGGCATGTGCCACTGACCATGACCACAAATGTATCCAAGTGACTTTATATTATATTGATCATAACTCGAGTCAGCTACGGTCAGAGTGTACAATCACATTGCTGATGTACTAATCATGATATTGCAGGTGTAAACAAGGTAGAATACTGGTGGCTTGGTTTGGCGATTGTGCGCAATGCCTTGATAAAGTTGGCATGTGCCACTGACCATGCCCACAAAGCTTACCAAGTGACTTTAACTTCTACCAATCATAACACGAGGCAGCCACAGTCGGAGAAACCAATCACAGTGCACATCTAATATGCCTGACCTTACAGGTATAAACAGGGTAAAACCGGTGGCTTGGCACGGCTATTGTGCGCAATTCCTTGACAAAGTTGGCATGTGCCACTGACCATGACCACAAAGTTTACCAAGTACCTTAAACGGCTATAAATCATAACACGAGTCAGCCACGGTCAGAGTGTCCAATCACAGTGCATATGTACTGGGCATGATCTTCCAGATATAAACAAGGCATAATACTTGTGGATCGGTGTGGCTATTGTGCGCAATGCCTTGACAAATTTGGCATGTGCCACTGACCATGACCACAAATGTATCCAAGTGATTTTTACTTCTATTGATCATAACACGAGTCATTCACGGTCAGAGTGTTCAATCACAGTGCAGATGTACTAGGCATGATCTTGCAGGTGCAAGCGGGGTAGAATACTGGTGGCTCGGTGTGGCTATTGTGCACAATGCCTTGACAAGGTTGGCATGTGCCACCGACCATGACCACAAATGTATCCAAGTGACTTTTGCTTCTATTGATCATAACACAAGTCAGCCACGGTGAGGGTGTCTAATCGCAGTGCAGATATACTATGCATGACCTTGCAGGTACAGACAAGGTAAAAAACAGGTGGCTTGGCATGGCTATTGTGCGCAATGCCTTGACAAAGTTGGCATGTGCCACTCATCATGACCACTAAGTTTACCAAGTACCTTAAACGGCTATGAATCATAACGCGAGCCAGCCACGGTCAGAGTGTCCAATCACAGTACACATATACAGGGCATGACCTTGCAGGTATAAACAAGGTAGAATACTGGTGGCTCGGTGTGGCTATTGTGTGCAATGCCTTGACAAAGTTGGCATGTGCCACTGGCCATGAACACAAATGTATCCAAGTGACTTTTACTTCTATTGATCATAACATGAGTTAGCCACGGTCAGAGTGCCCAATCACAGTGCAGATATAATATGCATGACCTTGCAGGTATAAACCGTCAGAAGAATAAAAGAAACAATGGCACAAGACTTGGGGTACAACAAGAAAAGATCACAGATATACCCATCGAGCCGGTGACGCAAGAATAAAAGAAAATAAGTGATCAGGCTCAACTCCGAGGATCTGGTCGATGCTCATACCGACACCGAAGACCCACGTTCCCCATTCTTTCTCGCCCAAAACCCGCCGTGCAGCCCGCTCCACACGTCGCGACAAAGTCGCGGACCACGTCCGCCTCCTCCCACCTCCAGGACTAAGATGGGTGCTCACCCGAACATCAAGTACGTGGACCGGCACCGGTAGCACTCCTCCATCCCGCGGCTCCACTCTCCTCTGGCAGAACTCCCCTGCCTAGTCCCAAGCGGCGCCGCTAGGAGCACTCTAGTAACCCAGACTACCAAAGTATATACGTAGCACTATCATCCTTGTATTTCTTGCATCCTTTCAATCTAAGTCATTTTCCCTTCCGTTGCCCGCCTCCGTGCTGTCGCACTCCGCCTTCTTTCCGCTGCCCGCCTTCGTGCTGTGGCACTCCGCCTTCTTTCATTGCCTGCCTCTATGCCGTGGCACTTCCGTTGCCTTGCGTCGCCTCCAAGCTGTGGCACTTCCGCTACTTCCCATTGCCTGCCTCAACACCGTGGCACTTTGCTGCTTTCTGCTGCCCGTCCCCAAGCTGTGGCACATCTTCGTCAATTGCCTCCATCCGTCCATCAACGTTCTTCTCGTTGGCTTTTCACGGCTATTGTGCGCAATACCTTCACAAAGTTGGCATGTGCCACTCACCATGACCGCAAATTTTACCAAGTACCTTTAACGGCTATGATTCATTACACAAGTCAGCCACGCTCAGAGTGTCCAATCATAGTGCACATACACTGGGCATGCCCTTGCAGGTATAAACAAGGTAGAATACTGGTGGCGCGATGTGGCTATTGTGCGCAATGCCTTGACAAAGTTGGCATATACCACTGACCATGACCACAAATGTATCAAAGTGACTTTTACTTCTATTGATCATAACACAAGTGAGCCATGGTCAGAGTGTCCAATCACAGTGCAGATGTACTAGGCATGATCTTGCAGGTGTAAACAAGATAGAATACTGGTGGCTCGGTGTGGCTATTGTGCGCAATGCCTTGACAACGTTGGCATGTGCCACTGACCATGACCACAGAGTTTACCAAGTACCTTAAACGGCTATGTATCATAACACGCGTCAGCCACAGTCAGAGTGTCCAATCACAGTGCAGATATACTGCGCATGGTCGTTCAGGTACAAACAAGGAATATTATTGGTGGCTCCATGTGGCTATTGTGCGCAATGCCTTCACAGAGTTGGCAGGTGCCACTGACCATGAACACAAACGTATCCAAGTGACTCTCACTTCTATTAATCATAACACGTGTTAGCCATGGTCAGAGTGTCCAATCACAGTACACATCAAACATGCATGACCTTGCAGGTATAAACAAGGCAAAAATCCGGTGGCTTGGCACGGCTATTGTGCGCAATGCCTTGACAAAATTGGCATGTGCCACTGACCATGACCACAAGATTTACCAAGTACATTAAACGGCTATTAATCATAACACGAGTCAGCCAAGGTCAGAGTGTCAAGTCACAGTGCAGATGAACTCGACATGATCTTACAGGTATAAACAAGGTAGAATACTGGTGCCTCGGTGTGGTTATTGTGCGCAATGCCTTGACAAAGTTGGCATGTGCCATTTACCATGACAACAAATGTATCCAAGTGACTTTTACTTCTATTGATCATAACACAAGTCATCCATGATCAGAGTGTCCACAAACAGTGCAGATTTACAAGGCATAATCTTGCAGGTATAAACAAGGTAGAATACTGATGGCTCGGTGTGGCTATTGTGCGCAATGCCTTGACAAAGTTGGCATGTGCCACTGACCATGACCACAAAGTTTACGAGGTGACTTTAAACGGCTATGAATCATAGCACAAGTCAGCCACGGTCAGAGTCTCCAATCACAGTGCAGATATACTAGGCATGATCTTGAAGGTACAAACAAGGTAAAGTGCTGGTGGCTCGTTGTGGCTATTGTGCGCAATGCCTTGACAAAGTTGGCATGTGCCACTGACCATGACCACAACGTTTACCAAGTACCTTTAATGTCTATGAATTGTAACACGAGTCAGCCAGGGTCAGAGTGCCCAATCACATTTCAGATGTACTAGGCATGACCTTCCAGGTATAAAGAAGGTAACAAACCGGTGGCTTGGCACGGCTATTGTGCGCAATGCCCTGATGAAGTTGGCATGTGCCACTGACCATGACCACAAAGTTTACCAAGTGACTTTAACTTCTATGAATCATAACACGAGTCAGCTACAGTCAGAGTACCGAATCACAGTGCCCATGTTCTCGGCATGATCTCGCACTTTCAAGCAAGGTATAATACTGGTGGCTTAGTGTGGCTATTGTGTGCAATGCCTTAACAAAGTTGGCATGTGCCACTGACCATGACCAGAAAGTTTACCAAGTTTCTTAAACAGCTATGAATCATGACACGAGTCAGCCACGATCAGAGTGTCCAATCACAGTGCAGATGTACTAGGCATGATCTTGCCGGTGCAAATGATGTAGAATACTGGTGGCTTGGTGTGGCTATTGTGCGCAACGCCTTGACAAAGTTGGCATGTTCCACTGACCATGACCATAAATGTATCCATTTGACTTTTATTTCTATTGATCATAACACAAGTCAGTCACGGTCAGAGTGTCCAATAACAGTGTATATCTACTAGGCACTATCTTGCAGGTGCAAACAAGGTACAATACTGGTGGCTCGGTGTGGCTATTGCGTGCAATGCCTTTATAACGTTGGCTTGTGCCACTGACCATGACCACAAAGTTTATCAAGTACCTTAAATGGCTATGAATCATAACACGAGTCAGCCACGGTCAGAGTGTCCAATCACATTGTAGATGTACTAGGCATGATCTTGCAGGTGCAAACAAGGTAGAATACTCGTGGCTCGGTGTAGCTTTTGTGCACAATGCCTTCACAAACTTGGCATGTGCCACTGACCATGACCACAAATGTATCCAAGTGACTTATACTTCCATTGATCATAATACGAGTCAGCCACGGTCAGAGTGTCCAATCACATTGTAGATGTACTAGGCATGATCTTGCAGGTGCAAACAATGTAGAATACTGGTGGCTTGGTGTGGCTATTGTGCGCAATGCCTTGACAAAGTTGGCATGTGCCACTGACCATGACCACAAAGTTTATCAAGTACCTTAAATGGCTATGAATCATAACACGAGTCAGCCACGGTCAGAGTGTCCAATCACATTGTAGATGTACTAGGCATGATCTTGCAGGTGCAAACAAGGTAGAATACTCGTGGCTCGGTGTAGCTTTTGTGCACAATGCCTTCACAAACTTGGCATGTGCCACTGACCATGACCACAAATGTATCCAAGTGACTTATACTTCCATTGATCATAATACGAGTCAGCCACGGTCAGAGTGTCCAATCACAGTGGAGATGTACTATGCATGATCTTGAAGGTGTAAACAAGGTACAATACTGGTGGCCGGTGTGGCTATTGTGCACAATGCCTTGACAAAGTTGGCATGTGCCACTGACCATGACCACAAAGTTTACCGAGTACCTTAAACAGCTATGAATCATAGCACAAGACAGTCACGGTTAGAGTGTCCAGTCATAGTTCAGATATACTGGGCATGCCCTTGCAGGTATAAACAGGGTAGAATACAGGTGAATTAATGTGGCTATTGTCCACAATGCCTTGACAAAGTTGGCATGTGCCACTGACCATGACCACAAATACATCCAAGTGACTTTTACTTATATTGATCATACCACGAGTCAGCCACGGTCACAGTGTCCAATCACAGTGCAGATGTACTAGGCATGATCTCGCAGGTTCAAACAAGGTAGAATACTGGTGGCTAGGTGTGGCTATTGTGCGCAATGCCTTGACAAAGTTGGCATGTGCCACTGACCATGACCACAAAGTTTACCAAGTGACTTTAACTTATACGAATCATAACACAAGTCAGCCACGGTCAGAGTACCCGATCACAGTGCAAATCTAATATTAATTTCCTTTCAGGTATAAACAAGGTAAACAACCGGTGGCTTGGCATGGCTATTGTACGCAATGCCTTGACAAAGTTGGCATGTGCCACTGACCATGACCACAAAGTTTACCAAGTACCATAAACGTATATGAATCATAACAGGAGTCAGCCATGGTCAGAGTGTCCAATCATAGTGCAGATATACTAGGCATGATGTTGCAGGTGCAAACAAGGTATAATACTGGTGGCTTGGTGTGGCTCTTGTGCACAATGCCTTGAGAAAGTTCGCATGTGCCACTGACCATGACCACAAATGTATCCAACTGAGTTTTACTTCTATTGATCATTATACGAGTCAGCAACAGTCAGAGTGTCCAATCACAGTGCAGATGTACTAGGCATGATCTTGCAGGCACAAACAAGGAAGAATACTGGTGGCTCGGTGTGGCTATTGTGCGCAATGCCTTGACAAAGTTGGCATGTGCCACTGACCATGACCACAAATGTATCCATTTGACTTTTACTTCTATTGATCATAACACAAGTCAGCCACAGTCAGAGTGTCCAATAATAGTGCAGATTTACTAGGCATGATCTTGCAGGTGCAAAGAAGGTACAATACTGGTGGCTCGGTGTGGCTATTGCGTGCAATGCCTTGACAAATTTGGCATGTCCCACTGACCATGACCACAAATGTATCCAAGGGACTTTAACTTCTATTGATCATAATGCGGGTCAGCCACGGTCAGAGCGTCTAATCACAGTGCAGATGTACTAGACATGGTCTTACAGTACAAACAAGGTACAATACTCATGACCCGGTGTGGCTATTGTGTGCAATGCCTTGACAAAAATGGCATGTGCCACTGACCATGACCAGAAAGTTTACCAAGTTTCTTAAACAGCTATGAATCATGACACGAGTCAGCCACGATCAGAGTGTCCAATCACAGTGGAGATGTACTAGGCATGATCTTGCAGGTGCAAACAATGTAGAATACTGGTGGCTTGGTGTGGCTATTGTGCGCAATGCCTTGACAAAGTTGGCATGTTCCACTGACCATGACCATAAATGTATCCATTTGACTTTTATTTCTATTGATCATCACACAAGTAAGTCACGGTCAGAGTGTCCAATAACAGTGTATATTTACTAGGAATTATCTTGCAGGTGCAAACAAGGTACGATACTGGTGGCTCGGTGTGGCTATTGCGTGCAATGCCTTTATAAAGTTGGCTTGTGCCACTGACCATGACCACAAAGTTTATCAAGTAATTTAAATGGCTATGAATCATAACACGAGTCAGCCACGGACAGAGTTTCCAATCACATTGTAGATGTACTAGGCATGATCTTGCAGGTGCAAACAAGGTAGAATAATGGTGGCTCGGTGTAGCTATTGTGCACAATGCCTTCACAAATTTGGCATGTGCCACTGACCATGACCACAAATGTATCCAAGTGACTTATACTTCCATTGATCATAATACGAGTCAGCCACGGTCAGAGTGTCAAATCATAGTGCAGATGTAGTAGGAATGTTCTTGAAGGTGTAAACAAGGTACAATACTGGTGGCCGGTGTGGCTATTGTGCACAATGCATTGACAAAGTTGGCATGTGCCACTGACCATGACCATAAAGTTTACCAAGTACCTTAAACGGCTATGAATCATAACAAAAGACAGCCACGGTTAGAGTGTCCAGTCATAGTTCAGATATACTGGGCATGACCTTGCAGGTATAAACAAGGTAGAAGACTGGTGACTTACTGTGGCTATTGTGCACAATGCCTTTACAAAGTTGGCATGTGCCACTGACCATGACCACAAATACATCCAAGTGACTTTTACTTCTATTGATCATACCACGAGTCAGCCACGGTTACAGTGTCCAATCACAGTGCAGATGTACTAGGCATCATCTTGCAGGTTCAAACAAGGTACAATACTGGTGGCTAGGTGTGGCTATTGTGCGCAATGCCTTGACAAAGTTGGTATGTGCCACTGACAATGACCACAAAGTTTACCAAGTGACTTTAACTTCTACGAGCCATAACACAAGTCAGCCACGGTCAGAGTACCCAATCACAGTGCAAATCTAATATTAATGACCTTTCAGGTATAAACAAGGTTAACAACCGGTGTCTTGGCATGGCTATTGTACGCAATGCCTTGACAAAGTTGGCATGTGCCACTGACCATGACCGAAAAGTTTACCAAGTACCTTAAACGTCTATGAATCATAACAGGAGTCAGCCACGGTCAGAGTGTCCAATCATAGTGCAGATATACTATGCATAATCTTGCAGGTGCAAACAAGGTAGAATACTGGTGGCTTAGTGTGGCTCTTGTGCACAATGCCTTGAAAAAGTTGGCATATGCCACTGACCATGACCACAAATGTATCCATTTGACTTTTACTTCTATTGATCATAACACAAGTCAGCCACAGTCAGAGTGTCCAATAATAGTGCAGATTTACTAGCATGATCTTGCAGGTGCAAAGAAGGTACAATACTGGTGGCTCGGTGTGGCTATTGCGTGCAATGCCTTGACAAATTTGGCATGTCCCACTGACCATGACCACAAATGTATGCAAGTGACTTTAGCTTCTATTGATCATAATACGGGTCAGCCACGGTCAGAGTGTCTAATCACAGTGCAGATGTACTAGACATGATCTTATAGCACAAAGAAGGTACAATACTGGTGACCCGGTGTGGCTATTGTGCGCAATGCCTTGACAAAGTTGGCACGTGCCACTGACCATGACCACAAATGTATCCAAGTGACTTTTACTTTTATTGAACATAATACGAGTCAACCACGGTCAGAGTGTCCAATCACAGTGCAGATGTACTAGGCATGATCCTGCAGGTACAAACAAGGTAGAATACTTGTGTCTCGGTGTGGCTATTGTGCACAATGCCTTGACAATGTTGGCACGTGCCACTGACCATGACCACAAATGTATCCAAGTGACTTTTACTTCTATTGATCATAACACGAGTCAGCCACGGTCAGAGTGTCCAATCACAGTGCAGATATACTAGGCATGATCTTACAGGTCCAAAAAAGGTATTATACTGGTGTCATGGTGTGGCTATTGTGCGCAATGCCTTGACAAACTTGGCATGTGCCACCGACCATGACCACAAATGTATCCAAGTGACATTTACTTCTACTGATCATAACATGAGTGAGCCACTGTCAGAGTGTCTTATCACAGTGCAGATGCTCTAGGCAAGATCTTACAGGTGCAAACAATGTAGAATACTGGTGGCTCGGTGTGGTGGCTATTGTGCACAATGCTTTGACAAAGTTGGCATGTGCCACTGACCATGACCACAAATGCATCCAAGTGACTTTTACTTATATTGATCATAATATGTTTCAGCCACGGTCAGAGTGTCCAATCATAGTGTAGATGTACTAGGCATGATCTTGCAGGTACAAACAAGGTAAAATACTGGTGTCTCGGTGTGGCTATTGTGCGCAGTGCCTTCACAATGTTGGCACGTGCCACTGACCGTGACCACAAATGTATCCAAGTGACTTTTACTTCTATAGATCATAACACAAGTCAGCCATGGTCAGAGTGTCCAATTACAGTGCAGATGTAGTAGGCAAGATATTGTAGGTGCAAATAAGGTAGAATACTGGTGTCTTGGGGTGGCTATTGTACGCAATGCCTTGACAAAGTTGGCATGTGCCACTGACCATGACCAAAACGTTTACCAAGTGACTTTAACTTCTACAAATCAGTACACGAGTCAGCCACGGTCAGAGTGTCCAATGA
The DNA here is from genome assembly GCA_023375785.1 of Penium margaritaceum. NCBI lineage: Eukaryota > Viridiplantae > Streptophyta > Zygnematophyceae > Desmidiales > Peniaceae > Penium > Penium margaritaceum. The sequence goes on from SZWC01003541.1 coordinate 71,436, forward strand.
CTCTGACCGTGGCTGACTCGTGTTATGAACAACAGAAGTAAAAGTCACTTGGATACATTTGTGGTCATGGTCAGTGGCACATACCAACTTTGTAAATGCATTGCGCACAATAGTCACACCGAGCCACCAGTATTCTACCTTGTTCGCACCTACAAGATCATGCCCATTACATCTGCACAGTGATTTGACACTCTGACCATGGCTGACTCGTGTTATGATCAATAGAAGTAAAGTTCACTCTGATACATTTGTGGTCATGGTCAGTGGCACATGCCACCTTTGTCAAGGCATTGCGCACTATAGCCATACCGAGCCACCAGTATTCTACCTTGTTTATACCTGTAAGGTCGTGCCCAGTATATCTACACTGTGATTGGACACTCTGACTGTGGCTGACTCGTGTTATGATTCATAGCCATTTTAAGTCACTTGGTAAACTTTGTGGTCATGGTCAGTGGCACATGCCAAGTTTGTCAAGGCATTGCGCACAATAGCCACACCGATGTACGAGTATTCTACCTTGTTTGTACCTGCAAGATCATTCCTAGTACATCTGCACTATGGTTGGACACTCTCACCATGGCCGACTCGTGTTTTGATTCATAGCCGTTTCAGGTACTTGGCAAACGTTGTGGTCATGGTCAGTGGCACATGCCAACTTTGTCAAGGCATTGCGCACAATAACTGTGCCAAGCCACAGGGTTTTTACCTTGATTATACCTGCAAGATCATGCATATTAGATGTGCGCTGTGATTGGACACCTTGACCGTGGCTGACTCGTGTTATGATTCATAGCTGTTTAAGGTACTTGGTAAACTTTGTGGTCATGGTCAGTGGCACATGCCAAATTTGTCAAGGCATTGCGTACAATAGCTGTGCCAAGCCACCAGTATTCTACCTTGCTTATACCTGCAAGGTCATGCCTAGTACATCTGAACTGTGATTGGACACTATTGCCGTGGCTGACTCGTGTTATGATTCATGGAAGTAAAAGTCACTTGGATACATTTGTGGTCATGGTCAGTGGCACATGCCAACTTTGTCAAGGTATTGTGCACAATAGCCACAGCGAGCCACCAGTATTCTATCTTATTCATACGTGTAAGGTCATGTCCATTACATCTGCACTGTGATTGGACACTCTGACCGTGGCTGACTCGTGTTATGATTCATAGCTGTTTAAGGTACTTGGTAAAATTTGTGGTCATGGTCAGTGGCACATGCCAACTTTGTTAAGGTATTGCGCACAATAGCTGTGCCAAGCCACCAGTTTTTTACCTTGTATATACTTGCAAGGTCATGCATATTAGATGTGGGCTGTGATTGGGCACTCTAACCGTGGCTGACTCGTTTCACGATTCGTAGAAGTTAAAGTCACGTGGTAACCTTTGTGGTCATGGTCAGTTGCACATGCCAACTGAGCCAAGGCATTGCGCAAAATATCCACACCGAGCCACCAGTATTCTACCTTGTTGGTACAAACAAGGTAAAAAACCGGGTGGCTTGGTGTGGCTATTGTGTGTAATGCATTGACAAAGTTGGCATGTGCATCTGACCATGACCACAAAGTAAAGCAAGTGATTATAACTTCTACGAATTGTAACACGATTCAGCCGCGGTTAGAGTGCCCAATCACAATGCAAATGTAATATGCATGACATTGCAGGTATGCATAACAAGGTAGAATATTGGTGGCTCGGTGTGGCTATTGTGCACAATGCCTTGACAAAGTTGGCATGTGCCACTGACCATGACCACAAAGTTTACCAAGTGACTTTAACGTCTTCGAGTTGTAACATGAGTTAGCCACGGTCAGAGTGCCCAATTATAGTGCACATGTACTATGAATGACCTTGCATGTATAAACAAGGTAAAAACCCGGTGACTCGCTGTGGCTATTGTGCGCAATGCCTTGACAAAGTTGGCATGTGCCATGGACCATGACCACAAAGTGTACCAAGTGACTTTAATTTATATGAATCATCACATGAGTCAGCCACAGTCAGAGTGTCCAATCACAGTGCACGTATACTATGCATGACCTTGTAGGTATAAACAGGGTAAACAATTGGTGGCTTGGTGTGGCTATTGTGCGCAATGCCTCGACAAAGTTGGCATGTGCCACTGACCATGACCACGAAGTGTACCAAGTGACCTTTGGCAGTATTTTGCAGGGGGCCACATGTTGACATCTGAGTTAAAGGATGGAGTTTTGGTATGTACTGAGGCGCGGGCGAGCTGTAGGAACGAGCCGCAGTGCCGAAGCGCGGGCTATGCCCTGGACTGTGCCACAGCAGCACTCAGGTTAGCACGGTGGAGTTAATGTAACAGATGGAGTTCAGGAAGCATGGCTGATAGGTAATACTTGGCGTGGGTACAGCACCAAAGGTGCGGGCACGATGAGGGAGGTAAGGGCCGCAGCGCAGTGAAGGCGGGCCGTAGATGATTGAGCACAAGACCACAGCACTATGATGCGGGCAAGCTAGCGGGGCAAGCCACAGCAACCAAGTGTGGGCCGCAAGTGAGTGAAGATGAACGAGCGCAGTGCAACGGGAGCAAGTGTGAGGCGACAGAGTTGTGGGACTCGGGCTCACCACACAGGCAGACGGATTGAGGTTGCCGCAGCCAGGAGGCAGGTAGATGAGAAGATGGACGAAGATGACGCCGCAGCCACAAGGGCGGGCATGGACGGAGGCAATGAACGATAGAGGCATGAAAGGCACAAAGAACTGGTTGAACCACAGAGGATTAAGTTAATGAATGCAAGTACAGGAAGGTTTATAGTAGTCATAGTGCTAGTCCTAGTTAGGAGTCCTTGGCTACGGTGGGCGGTGCGAGAGCAACAGCCGCAGCCGTGTTTCTGCTGTGGCGGCTGCTGATACCTTCGGTGTTCCTGGAGCTCGTGGAGCCACTCCGAGAGGGACCCGCCAGTGTCGCCAGTGCCGTTGTGTCGGTATGCGGGGACCGGGCCGCGGTTGTTTCGTTGTGTTGGCGGGTGCAGCAAAATTCACCGTTGGTCTCCAGTTATATTGGACGGCTCGGATGACTCGTCCGGTAGGGGTGCAATCGCCAGTGGCGGGGACAGCGAAGCTCATCTGGCCGTTACCGAACCAGGCCGTTGAGCCTCCTGCGGTTGCTGGGATGCACCGAGTGGACTTGAACCAGGCTCCCTGGAATTCTTCGGAAGGGGGGGACA